>JBDIXK010000332.1:0-11028 GCA_039654895.1 Mongoloraphidia duomilia
TGATGATGAGAGCTTAAGCTCTCGAAACATGTCGTCCATCTCTTTTGATTAAATAAAGAGTTTTATATCTTTTTCTGGAAGCAAATTTAGTGTTTTACTATTTTCATTCTACTAAGTATTGAACAAGAAGCAAATATTACTTATATTTATTTTCCTACTCCAATTCCTCAAGAACACTGTTATTATTGTATAAATTTGGAACATTCTAATATCTATAATATTTTTAGTTCTATTTTGAAATATCAAAAAATTAATCGTCTTTTATTGAAAGAATTAGATTACAAGCCTTACCTGAAGTTTTGATTCTAATTTTGTGAAACTTAATGCGGTGTTCGGAAATTGTTTTCCCTGAAGAAAACGTCTTCCCACATAATTCGCAAACTTGCACCGGCATTTTGAGATTTTTCACCTGTTTGCGCGCTTTTTTTTAGGGTTTTTAGGCAATCAAATTTATAACCACAGAATATAATACCTATATACTTATAGGTACATGATAATACTTATTGGATGTGGCAGTAAAATCTATCCATATTAACACGGAGATCAGTGGTTAGTTGCTACCAAATATAATAACGTTTTACGTTCATTCATGTATGTTATGTGAAGGCGGGGCTACGTATATACGACCAATCAGAAACGAACCAGACTGCAGATGATAGTCGCTTCTCTACATGAGTACAGACTACAGCCTATATAGCCGTTTGGCGTTTATCACCCGTAGCACGAAAACTATAGAGCTAGATATAAAGGAGCTTACTTTCCTTGGAAAATACTTCAATAAATGCATAGACCAGGGGTTCCCAATCTTTTATTTACTGCGACTCCCTTTACAGGTTGTAACCAGAGAACAGATACATGGTTGTAACATTTTGCGACGCCCGTCTTAAAGAAGAAACCTGTGTGTAGCTCTAGCAGCCATTAATCAATTAAATTTCTTTATTATTCAAAGAAAACTCCGAGCAGGATGAGCTTGCTTTTCTGAGCATAACTTCTCAAATCGTCGCGAGTCGCGACGCACAGTTAGGGAGCCTCTGGCATAGACTATAGGCTTATAAATAATTAATGACAAAATGTCATTTATTAAAAATGGCTGCGAAGCCAAATGTCAATTCAATAATTTCAATATCAAATTCTGAAGTTTTTAATAGGGTAAAGTGTCCTGAATCACAAATTAATAATCTAATACTACTGAATATTTCCTATTTTGAGTGCTGTTTAATGTTTTAAGTTTTTGCTCATAAAATTTATGTAATATAAGTTTCCCAACAATTAGTTATAGTTCATTCCATAATAATTATAGATTTAGAAAAAATGAATAACGCCTGATGTTTTGATATTGTGATTAGTGTTGCCAGGTGTCCCGATTTGCGCGGGACGTCCCAATTTTCAGGGGTATGTGGACACGTCCCGATTCACCCTTGATCGGGACGCTGAATGTCCCGATTTCGAGTCAATCTGTAATTATAAAAGGTTCAAACTTCACACATATTGTTTTGTGACTGCGAATAGCGAGATAGACGCATCGCGCTCTCCCGTTTTTTTCTGCCACTGCGTACGATCCAAAGATTATGATGATATTATAAAGACATTATTTTCACCACTTAATAATAAAAATAAACGTTGATTTATGAACACCTTGTTTTCTTTTAGTTGTCCCGATTTCAGAACCAAAATCCCGATTTTTTTAGTCTTCTGTCCCGAAATTTGGCAAACTGGACCTGGCAACACTAATTGTGATAAAGGTTTTAAAAAGTGTGTACCGTGTAAGTTTTACTCAAATAACTAAATGAATAACTGTCATCTAATATTCAAGATGTCATAATTTCAAAACGACAATTTGTTAAAATTGTCAGAATGTGTTGTTTCATTATATTTTATTAACTAAATTTTAAAAGTTTGTGATAAAAAATTAATGTTTTATAGCTGTTTGATTTGGTTTATGAATTTTGAAAAAAATATCAAATTGACATTACAATTTTTATCAATCTTTCTTAGCGTGTGTATTTTACTTGTTTCATTGTAATTTTAAATTTAAAGTTTTATTTAAAAACATTGAATTATAAATTACGAAATTATACAATAAAAAGAAAAATAATTCATAAAAAATATAGCAAATACACATTAAATTGTTCTATTTTTGCGCCTTTTGTTCAACGAAAAATTTGCATTAGGTATTACTATTTGCGCATAATATTATAATATAAAGATACATAACTGTAAAATGTAGTTATTTATTTATTAAGAATGTTACATTTGTATATTATTATTTTAAAATATACATGATACGTGTTCACTTTTCCAAATATTTCTTTCCAATAAACGGTCATGAAGGAATGACGATTTTTGTAAAATATATTAGGACATTACAACACGAGCTGCAGTATTATTTCGTAAAAATGTATCTGAACGTTAGAACTGTTCACTGTAGCTATTTTTCTTCTTTTTTAAAGAATTTAGCATGATTAATTTCTATTTACTTTTTGAAAACTCACGTCTAATATTTTGTTATTTAAAAATGACATTATTTTATTTTCCGTTTCCTTGGTTAATTTTTATTTAGTAAAACAGTGTTAAAACAGTAAACCTAGAAAATATAAATAATTTAGTCTAAAATTTTGAAATTTTTTACATGTTGCCAACTGAAAACAAACGTTATTCATTTTTTTTAAATCTACAATTTAATGGAATAGACTTTATAACAATGATTCTTGTTTGAATTCTTGCTGAATTAATTTTTTACAGTTTTTACACAAATCCGTTGATATGATTGTCAGAAAAACGGCAGTGTATGATAATTTCAATAACGATATTGAGTGGACTAAGGTCGATTTTGAAACAGCTTTGCAGTTTATAACAAACACATTCCGAAATGCGATACTTGATAGCAATTTTAAAATTGAAGACCAGATTGCAGATTTTGACACTGATAGACAACGTTGCATTGTAGACTGTTTTGAAATCCGAAAAAATGAAATTGCTTCATCAATATTAACTGACAATTTATCGAAATATGGACCGTTGATGGTTGACTATGATTGGAAGTTGAAACTTGTTATGGGTAGTGCGAAGTTCGCAAATTTTCGAGAACCACTATTGCAGTTAGACATCCACTGTATTGAAAGAAAAGAAGATAAAACAACTGACAGTCTAGTTAACTTAGAAATGAATGAAACAGAACTTAAAAAACTCATATCTGTATTAGAAAGTGTTAAATAGTATTGTTTTTTTTTTATATTACACTGTAATAATTTTTTACGACTGAGAAATATAATTAACATGAGTGAGTACTATGATGTATCTAATAATAATGTGTTTTTTGATCTACATAATATTAAATATACAGTGAGTCTCACGGCTGACGCCGAGGTATACATACAATCAGTGCCGGGCTGGTAGTGTAGCGAGGCAGAGACCCCTCCCAGAACCCCCCGTAATTATTTATTATCTTTAGTGATTCTTTAAAAGAAAACAAGTTAACAGTGTAGACAAGTAGTTTATTTATCATTTATTGTTTACACTTATTTCATTGCAAAAACTGAAGTTGGTTTTGAATTACGACAAATGAATTCGTTCATAAGTATTTCTAAGTTGAGCTTATCAACTTAATTATGGTAAGAGTGTAAGATGGCCTGCTATATGATTCAGTCGAATTTGCAAAATTGTCGAGCGCAAGTAATTTTTGACCCGTTGTAAAACAGAAAAGCTTCACTCGCAAAATTGAAATCGAATATGAACATCCTTTTAATTTTTTTTTATTTTTCGCTCAACTATTTAGGTGGGTAATTCTAATTACCCATCTACAGATTTTTCAGGTGGGTAATACCCATGTACCCACCTCTTTCGCTGGCCCTGCATACAATATACATATTAAATTTTAACATTGAATCCTCATAAGAACAAACTTAGTTCCCTCGCAGTGAGACGCATTGTGTATAAAAAGACATGCCGAGTCCCTGACTGAAGCCATAAACTTGACAAAATGTTCATATCTCACAAATCGTTAAGGTGAGAGCTAAAAACTTGTAACTTGGACAGTAGGTTCTTTTTGTGAAGTAAGCACCCACTAAGAAAGAATTTTTAGAAATTCAATCCCTAAGGGGTCAAAAGGGAGTGTATTCATAGCTCACAAATCGTTAAGGTGAGAGGTATTGAATTCAACATACTAACTAGTAACTCTTCTTTAAAAATACGCAAACCCATATTCGAGTATTTTTTTAAAATTCAACCCCTAAGGGGGTAAAACGGGGGTGTAGAATTTTTGACTAATCAAAGCCCAGGCCAAACAGCTGAAGCTATAAACTTGAAATTTGAACGGTAGGTTCCTTTTGTGACGTAGGGGATTTTTCGAAATTAACAACTAAGGAGGTCAAAAAAGGGTGTATTGCACAGCCTAAACCACTGAAGATAGAAACATGAAATTCGGAAATTTCCTTATAAGGTGTAGAGGTGCATTGAGAAAGGGTTTTTCGGAAATAAACCCCTAAGGGGCACCAATGGACTAAAAATATTTCTATAGAAAATCATATTCCCTACGTTTATCAACTTGAAACTTGGTATAAATACTCTTCAAAACAAATAATAAAACACGTATTTTAGGGTTTTTTAAGACGACCCCTAAGGAAGGGTACAACGTGGTGTTGAAGTTTGTATGGTAAATCATAAAAAAATCTAACTATACGTGAGCAGAGCCACGGGTAAGCGTTAGTTGATAATGAATTCGTTTCATATACAGAAATGAAGATTTTTAACTGAATTTCGTTCGTAAGCGCTCAAAACAAATTGTAATATAAACACTGGGATTCAAACCTAACTTTGGTTTAACAACTGTGACGACCAATCAATTAACGATTGTAGCAACGAGTAATTAAATTTGAAATTTTAATAGTACTTATGTTTATTGTAGGAAAACAATTTTTTTTCAAACAGCTTTTAATAATAAAGTTCAAAATCAATCCTATTTGAGGTATAGAAAGGACCATTTTCTCCACATTTTCTAACCCAAACTCCTTCTTTGAAGTATCCCTCTTCCGCCCATTTATGCATTTGCTGTGTAGAGTGGGGCCCGTTTATGTCCGAAGCGTTTTGTTTCCATTTATATTCCCAGGTAACTTCCGATGACAGCGACGTCGTTTCAGTCGAAGTTTTGTCTGTACTCGTCGAACTTTGCGCTTCTTGACTTGTTGAACTGTGTGCTTTATCTGTCTTTTCTTTCTCAGCAAAATTATCCGAAAAAATATCAAACTCCGCCTCTTTAGCCATACTACACTTTTCTGCATTTTTTATTTTATTTGAAATCATTTCATGCGTTTCCTGATAAATATCCATATTGCCCGTTTGTGTTAATAAATTGTTGGCTAATTCTGTCAATTCGGTAACTTCTTTAGACGTTGTCGGTTCGATACCAGCTTTTTTAAGTTTCCATCGTTCCTGACTCGACAACTTTTTACTTGAACCACCGAGTCTTTTGAGTGATTTTGCTACACTTTCTCCAGGTTTCATATATTGCAAAATTTGTTTATAAGAAGCGATTTCGTTGAATTTTTCATCTTTTTCTGACTCACTATCACTTTCTTCACCTAAGCCCTTTAAATAATTTTTCTCTTTAATTTCTTTGTTACCTTCAGGGTTTTTTCGTATTGTATGCCAATCTATGCTGTCCAGCCAATTGTCCTGAATCAGTTTTTCTTTTTTCCAATGATAATGTCCTTCGTTGTCAAAGTGACCTTCTTCCATTTCTTCTTTCATATTGAATGCCGTCATTCTAACTTCACTTTCGAGACCAGAAGTTACCTCCTCGGCACCTTCTATGTCTTCTTCTTGCAAAATGTCGTATGCATCTTCATTATCATCTTCTTCATCCGAATCAAGTGAATGTTTTTTTCCACTAATAGTTGGTTGGGCGTTTATTTGTATTTCATCGTCAAGATAATCGTCCAGTTTACGTTTAGACATTTTGCGTTTGTTATTTAAAATTATTTCAAGGTTACCAGTAAGTAAAAATATTAAGCAGTGAAATTTACTTCGCACAGACAGCAATTAATACGATATATCACAAATATTATTATGCCCGTATAAGCCTCTTAATCAACTTTAGTACTATAAAATCATTTCAACAATCAACACTAATTTCTGACAGCTAAGAGACCGAAGTTCTCCGATAAATTATAAGTCTATGGATAAATTGGATTTCCGAAAAAAAAACTTTGTATATACTCCTCTACATCTGCACGATTACATCTCTGCCAATGCCATCTGTAGTTTAACAAATAACAATTCAGTGACCGATGACTTTTGACCACTTTTGACAGCCGGTTGACAATACATTTTTTTGACATATCGTTTTTCTGGAAACAATATTACATTTTTATGAAAATAAGTTAGTTTAAACTTATTATGGGAATAAAACATTACAGTAATAACGCATTCAAATATTAGATCAAAGTTCAAACTAACGTCGTTTATAACCTAACTTAAAATGTATTGTTTTCAACAATCAAAATTCTAAATAGTTAAAAATCAGAAGTTATTTGAAACATGATAGTTGGGGGTCATGGTGAAGCAAATCCAAATACTACATGGCTACGAAGTCGTGGCATGTGGCTCGCGTACACTGGCGGTATGCTTTTTCTTCACCTTATTTTACTGTGCGTTCCAATGCTAAGCATACCTCTCGCTTGGACAATAACGAACCAAATACACAATGCAGTGCACCTATATTTTTTACACTCGCTTAAAGGTGCGCCGTGGATTTCGGCAGATCAAGGAGTTAGTCGTTCACAGACACACTGGGAACAAATTGACGAGGGGGTACAATTTACGCCGACTCGAAAATTTCTCATGCTCATGCCTGTAATTTTGTAAGTGATTATGTTGTCTTACAACCGCTTGCACCTTTTTCGAAGTTTAAATCATGATTAAATATAAAATGGAAAATACTATATGAACTCAGATATTACAAACAGTTATACAAGATATTCCACGATTTTCTATTTGATTTTATTCCTGAGGGTAAAAAATGCTGCTATTACAGCATGGGTCCAGATCTCATCTGTTACATAGTTATTGCTGTAAGGGCTGACACAGACGCACAAGATTTTACTTCAAAATAATATTTGATTTTTGAAAACTAAAAATTCAAGCTTTTAGATATCCCCTAGGCGCAGGCCCCATTAAAAACCGGTTAACTTTTTTTTCTAAAGTATGATTTTTTTATAATTCAAGTGAACTATCTTTACCAAAATTAAATCAACTTCTGATTTGATGCAATCATTTTAATACTAAGAGTATGAAAAATATTTAGTAATTTTAACTTAAATGTTAATTTAAACGTGTTTTAATTTTTTTCAGGTTCCTATTAACGTGTTTCTACACTCAGAACGATCCAACACATTTCTGTATCAATTTCTCATCATTGGTGGTTGTTCTTTTACCGAAACTGCCACAATTCCACGGAGTTCGGTTATTCGGCATAAATAAATACTAAGTTGATATGGTGTGCAAACCGTGGCCACATCGAAATCGTTTAACAACAGTGTGTTAAACCTCACAAACCTGGTTCTTTTTTTAATAGTTTTAATTGAATGAGTAAAGCTGCTACTGTTAAAAATGACATACGACAAAACAAATATCTGTAGCGGTGCATGTTTATAATATCAGCACTAGCTATTAAAACAGAAACGAAACATTCAAACACGTCTTGGATACACTTGGGTTTTTTATGCAGTTACTGTTGAGTGTAAATCACGGCCCGACAATAATTCAAAACGCCAACATTTGACTTGGTTTTTAATCTTGTACTTTAGTAATTCAATAGTTTTAAATGAACAGTTTTTCCTATTCGATTACAAAAAAAGAACGAAGTTTGATAGTGCCTCCTCCAGCAGAACTAGCAAACTATCTGCAAATAAATAGATAATTGTATCTAATATCTATGCAGTTTAATTTTCCACACAGTGAACAGCAAGCTTTACAAAGACAAATGTCAGGTGCTCTTAAAACGGTTTAGTTAGAAAAAAAATTGTATATATAAAAATGGGCTATATTTTTCAAGTTTGTTTTAATTTCATAGCTTGTAATAATAAATTGTGTTATTTCTTATACAAAATATAATATGAACTATTAAAAACTTAATTAATCTTTTATTTGATAACATTATATTATTATAATTACTCTAAATGTAAATAATCGTCGAAAACAATAATTAAAATTTGAAAAGGCAGAAATTCTTTTAACGAATGTATAATAATAATGCAGGGGTGTCAAACTGGCGGCCCGTACCGTCTCCATGAAAAAAAAACAACAAAATCAAAAAAAGATGCAAAAATTGTCGCAATAAAATTTTTAATTTTACGCAAAAACCTCAGTCGGTCGATTTCAACTGAAGAATTAAAAAGGCCTTTAGACTTAGCAATGGCCTGCGGTTGGGTACGATCTTTCTTAAATTGATATCCCTGCTTAGAGTATAGGTGCCTATAACTTCAGTTGTCAAGCGTCTATAATTTAAATATCTATCTATAATTATTCTTGATAACAATATTAAAATTCTTCAAGAAAAATATATTTATTTTTTTGTATGTAGTCATTTCAACGTTTACTGACAATAGTTCGATCGAAATTGAACCGACTGATCTAAATTAATTACAAGTTTTGAATTTATTATGCAGAACCGGCCACAAAATTTGTGACCATGTGTAAGGTCGTTTGCGAGGCCCTTTTCAATAAGCTTTTAAAACAATGAAAAAACAAACTGAATATTTTCTATACTTTTTCAAGCTCAAGTACAAAAAAAAAAGTAATTTTTTTATTAAAGTGTATATTCCAACCGTTTGCATATGATTGTGTACTCTAGAAATGTTCAACTTTTGAACGGATTTCTAAAACAAAATTCGATAAGAAAAATTGCACCATTGTTAATTAGAATTCTCATATCACAAAACTTGTTTTTAAAACGCTGTAGCGCTAATGACCTCAGTTATTGAGCGTCTATAATCTGCGATCTCTCTCTCTTAAAACGTTTTTAATTAATTTTATATATATAATGGGAGTTCCAGAATGCTTTATGTAATTTAATCAAAAACATATTTTTTAGTTAACAGAAGAAGAAAATATGTTTTTTTCACTCTCTTGATAATATATAACATCAAAAATTTTGATAGATGGTCTATTTATTATCAATAATGGGTATCTGGCATTCAATTTTTAACAATAATACAGAAAAAATTTTAATTTTTGGCACATCGAAAAAATATTTTAACTGTTGTTATTTCAAATCAAGTGAAAAAACTAACTACAGTCAATGCATTTCTGAATGTTGTTTAATTTCAACTAATAAAAATCTTTGGCACATCGAACTGACTAAATAATTAATTTGTTCATAGAAATAAAAAATTTTGGAGCATACAAGTAATTCAAGAATTACAAGGCGCGATATTCATGTAGGTATTGTGTGTAAACGGTTTTACCGAACATAGGGAAAATAACACTAAGAAGATCAATTTTGTAGTAGGCTATGGCCATAAGACCTAATGTAAATATGTATTGGATTACATAGAAAAAATAGTGCAGTGAATTTTTTAAACAATTTTCCATAGCAACGGTTGACTATTAAGCGAAACTCGGAACCAGCTAAAAAAAAAAGTCTTGAGGTGTCGTAAGATACCCGACAGAAGCTATGTTTCTTACGCATTGTATATAAAACCGAATTTATCAAAGATATAAACAATACAATTAAAAAGTTATTATTTGACTGCCATTTTGAAATCTGACGCCATTTTATTTTTTTGTGTCTTATTAAACTCTCAAATATCAAATTTCAAAAGGATTGGATAATTTTTACAAAGAAGTATATACTTATGGCCGCCATTTTAAAATATGACGTCATTTTATATTTTTGCGTTCTATAAAACTCGTCAATATCTATTTTCAAAAAGATCAGATAATTTTTACACAAAAAGTACATATTGCCGCCATTTTGAAATCTGACGTCATTTTATTTTTTTGTGTCTTATGAAACTCTCAAATATCAATTTTCAAAAGGATCGTATAATTTTTAGAAAGGAGTACATACGGCCGCCATTTTTAAATCTGATGTCATTTTATTTTTTTGTGTCCTTTGAAACTCTCAAATACCGATTTTCAAAACAATCGGATAATTTTTACAAAAAACTACATTTGGCCGTCTTTTTTAAATCTGACGTCATTTCATTTTTTTGTGTTCTATGAAACCCTCAAATATCAATTTTCAAAAGGATCGGATAATTTTTACAAAAATGTACATACGGCCGCCATTTTGAAATCTGACGTCATTTTATTTTTTTGTGTCTTATGAAACTCTCAAATATCAATTTTCAAAAGGATCGTATAATTTTTAGAAAGGAGTACTACATATTTCCGCCATTTTGAAATCTGACGCTACTTTATTTTTTTGTGTCCTATAAAACTCGCAAATATCAATTTTCAAAAGGATCGGATAATTTTTACAAAAAAGTATATATAATGGCAGCCATTTTGAAATCTGACGTCATTTTATTTTTTTGTGTCCTATGAAACTCTCAAATATCAATTTTCAAAAGGATCTGATAATTCTTACACAAAAGTACATATGGCCGCCATTTTGAAATCTGGCACCATTTAATTTTTTTGTGTCCTATGAAACTCTCAAATATCAATTTTCAAAAGGATCGGATAATTTTTACAAAAAAGTACATATGGCCGCCATTTTGAAAAATCTGACATCATTTTATTTTTTTGTGTCCTATGAAACTCTCAAATATCAATTTTCAAAAGGATCAGATGATTTTTACAACAGAGTACATGTGGCCGCCATTTTGAAAAATCTGACGTCATTTTATTTTTTGGTGTCCTATGAAACTCTCAAATATCAATTTTCAAAAGGATCGGATAATTTTTACAAAACAGTTCATATGGCCGCCATTTTGAAAAATCTGACGTCATTTTATTTTTTGTGTCCTATAAAACTCTCAAATATTAATTTTCAAAAGAATCGGATAATTTTTACAAAAAAGTACA
>JBDIXK010000333.1:0-10993 GCA_039654895.1 Mongoloraphidia duomilia
CTATTGACCTAACAATTCTGAAAGTTTTAGGTCTCTAAGTTCATTTTTTTCATTTTTAGGCCAATTTTTCTCTCGGATTTTTCTCTCGTATAAGAAAATTCGGAGGAAAATATTTAATTGTAAAATGAAAATTTTGAGTCCGCGGGCTAGAATGTTTCTGATTTCAAATAATGTCACGTAACAAACATTTAAAAAAAATTTCATTAAAATCGGAGCTGTTATGATGTGTTTAAAATTAAAAAGCTAATTTGACTCGACTAATGTTATATTCCGCGATTATTAGTGTATTTGCCATATGGCACATACACTATTGGCGTCGGTCGGATGGCGGGACCTAGGGGTCGGACCAAAATTTCTCGACATTTCATAGCCTCCTGAACACTTTGGCACCATTTTTGGAAAAGTCTGTTTATATATGTATACATAATATGTGTGTACGGGCTATAACTTTCGAAAGAGTTAATTGATTTTGACGAAATTTGGAATCCATCACCGCACAAAGCCTATTTAAAATGGGCCCGATCGGATCATTTTAAGGGTGACTTTTAGGGGTTGAAAAATGTTTTTAGGCCCAAAAATACCAAAAAAATTGTCCGAATCGTTTCAAAATTGAAATTTAACCCTTTAGTAAAGATTAAAATGTGCTGCTAAAATTTAAAAAAAATCAACTCGATAGGACCGGACTTACGATTTTTATGAAAACATTAGTTTGCGGATACGGATTTCCTTATCGAAGGGTGTATTTAATTTGGTGCAGATGCTGTATTGATAACAATATTGCAATTAAGAAAAAAATTATTATTGTAAGGGATGTATTAAGGGGTTAAATTTTTTATTTAAAAAAACTTAAGTTCACATAATAAAGCCACAATGCCTGTACTAGCAAATACACTATTTTGTTAGCAGGGTGTGGCACTGCGACCCGAGTTTTTTTTTTGATATTATGGTCATCAGAAACAATTTTTGATGGTATTTTTGACTTTCCCGTCCCAGTAAACATACAAAATGAGAACACACATGGGCGTATAAACATTTATATACTCTACAGGGTGTATCACAGAAAACCGAACATAGGGAAAAGTACACAGTACAAATTAGTTAAGATCAGAGATTGCTTTGCCCTCTATTCAGAGGTTGTTACCATGGTGTACGTATACAGTAACAAATGCATATTGCTGTTCATTTGACAAAATTTGGCAAAATCTGGATGAACTTAAAGACAAAGTCGTCGAAGTATGTTTCAATATGACTCCTGTAATGTTAGATAAAGTGAGACAAAGTTTTTGTAACCGATTAAGCCACTACTTAATTCAAAATGGAGGTTTATTTGAACATTTGCTTTAATTTTTTATTTTAACTGTTTGTTTTGTTTAATTATTAGTTAAAAAAATATTTTCTTAATAAAAAATTGTTTCATTAATAAAAATAAATTCATTTAATATTGAAGAATTTATTTTAACTTGTTTTTCTAATTATTCATTATTAGCTATTATTGTTATTAAATAATGGTTAGTCAGCGTTACCATGGTACCCATTCTCATATGTCGCCAAAGTAATCGTTGATCCTAACTAATTTGCACAATGGAGTTTTCCCTATGTTCGGTTTTCTGTGATACACCCTGTATATCTCAAATAACGGAAAGCCATTTGAAAAATCCGCCATATTGCATTAACGCGTCATCGTAGAGTGGTAGACTTTTCACCATCGTTTTCTACGGAAAATTTAGTATCCAATCACAGAAATTCGTTTAGCCCATTTTTGGAGCTGATTTGACTACACTATTAGTAAATAACAGAATATCAGACAGCAAAGCTGCCAAGATTTGAGTCCTATAAGTATTACATTTCAAATTTAAAATTCAAAAAAAGGATTTGTTAATTTTTGTATTCATATAAAAATCTCAAAATTACGTTCAGTCCAAATATTGCTATCAAGTTTTAGTTATAAGTACACTACTCCAAAAAATTAACGCACCACTAAAAAGTAAGCAAAAGTTTAAAGTAATTTTTCGTCAAAACTACTGGTTCGATTTGGACGATTTTTTTTTTGAATGACAGGTTGTCTCTTCCAGAAAGTTAGTATACTACTGTATTCGCATAGAAACCTATTTTTTATAAATAGCGGGTGTATCAATCATGACATGTTTTTTTTCATAAAATTCGTAACAACCTGTGGAGTTCAACAGTTACAATATCAAATAAAAATTGAAATCAAACTGTAGCTTTATCTTTTCATAACATTTTGTTTTTTGATTTACTCTATTATCTTTGCTACTACAGGAGAAAAACAATTTTATAGCATAACATGATTTTAAGTCGCGTCAATGAATACATAAAACAGGCAATCTTCGGAAGTCCTCAAGAACAGCTCCGATTTTGATGATTTTTTTTGAAAATTTTGTTTTTTTATATTATTTAAAATCAGAAACCTGTTGGAGCGGGGACGGAATTATTTCTATTGTTTAAACAATATTTATACTATTTAAGCAGGAAAGAAATTTTTTTTATACAATATCAATTGAAAACTTGGATAAAAGAGATATTTATGTTATTTTTTTATATTGCTAAATTATATCTCAATATACCAACAAATTTTATAAACAATTACCTATAAGTTTTTTTTATGTAATAATGACATAAAATTAATTTGTGGAACAAAATTAAGAAATCTTTATTAACTGAAATTTATTATTTTATATACAAAAAAAAGCAAATTTAATTTTCATTTGTATGTACTTTGCGTTTCGGAGATTTCATCTTCTTCAAGTGTTGGGTGGTTATCACAGTCACTTCCACTGCAAACATGTTTTTACCTTTTGACATAAAATTGAAACACTTGTTGCGAAGTGCTCTGTAGAGTGACCACTTTCAAATTTTTTAAATTTTTTTACTCACTTAGATAACCCATGAATAGGTCTTAAACTTAATATTTCTCGAACACTCTTCTTAGTTGAGCACTTCGCGTCAAGTGTTTTAATTTTATGCCAAAAAGTAAAAATATGAACATTAATGCTTATAACTTGAAAATTTTTCAAGCTAGTGAGATTGGACCTTAAATTTTTTATAGGTTACTAGACGGGCATTTTTTTTTCGGTATGGAAAGTACTCGTAACACGTGTCCAAAAAAAAGTAAGGCTCTATGATGATTTCAACTTTGACTGGCTATAGCTTCTAAATTTTTAACGATATCGATATGGGACAAAAATCACGATTTAGAGCGCTCCTTGCTTTATGAACATGTGTATTTTCAATTTAAAATTTGATGAAGAACACAATAAATAAAGCTATTGAAAAGGACAATACGTTTTAACAATAGGTTTCTAAGGCTACAAAAAGCGCGTGCGATTTTCAAGAAGCTGTAGCGCGCTTACTATTTGTACCACAGAAAATTTGTAGGGATGAAAATTGTAGGAAATGTAATCCTATTTAAAATGAAAAAATCGTTTTTAAGAAATTTCGAAACAGGCTCATCAAAAAGTTATATGGAAATATTTTGTGAAATATTCTTTTAAAAACTGATATTTTCTCTTTATTAATAAATTGCAAAGCATATATTGATTTTATCGCAAAATTGAAGAGGGGAAATTTTTTAGAGTAACTAATTAGGAACAAAACAAAAAAAAGTCGTCTGATTTCAGACATTGGTTAAGGAGATATTAGCGTTTTCCGTAAGGCTTGCAAAATTATATTCAAAAGGGGGTGGCGGGGGAAGCACAAGGGGGATAACCGGGGACTTTTGCAAAAATACATGTATAAAGGTGTTCTACCATCTGTGAAAAATCCAGCTCCTTGGGAATTATTTGCGACCTAAAACCTTTATTTCCCGGACTACACGTAATGCATACGTATTTCTTGACCCATACAGCGAATTTTTATGATGTAAATATTGAATTATTGTTCAAAACTTTTTTTTATCATCAGCTTTTTATACTGAAAGTAATATATGAAGAATTTTTTAGGAAAAAATAGAGACAAAAGTAAATTTTTTATATAAATATCATAGATATTGTTTAAATAATATAAATAATTCTTTCCCCGCTCCAAAAGGTTTCTGATTTTAAATAATATAAAAAAACAAAATTTTCAAAAAAAAAATCATCAAAAAAAAATCATCAAAATCGGAGCTGTTCTTGAGGACTTCCGAGGAAAAGGCTTCATTGACGCGAATATTTATTGAAAATTAAAATCCAAATTTAACAATGAAAAAAATAAACAAAATTTGAAGAAAAAAGGTACGAAAGTGTCAGTAGTGAGTAAGATTTCGTGACATTTTGGTGCAAATAAAAGATTTTGCAAAAAATACGTAAGGACCAACACTGAAAATACAGTTCTATGAAGTGCTTTTTGACTTCTGTATTTAGCTGATGACAATTACTGTTAATCCCTGTTTTCCATAGCTTGTTACGTTTATAATGCTAATTAAAATCAATAAAATCATGCTATGCTATAAAATTGTTTTTCTCCTGTAGTAGCAAAGATAATAGAGTAAATCAAAAAACAAAATGTTATGAAAAGATAAGGCTACAGTTTGGTTTCAATTTTTATTTGATATTGTAACTGTTGAACTCCATAGGTTGTTACGAATTTTATGAAAAAAATACGTCATGATTGATACACCCGCTATTTATAACAAGCCGTGAGGTGGGTCGTTTATTAGGACTAAAGTGCGACTCTGAGGTCCACACGACGAACATCCCAGTTTGATAAATATTTAATAATAATAATTAAATTAGATATTACACAGAAAAGTAATCATTTTAATCATTAAAACATAATTATTATTTATTTTTAACAATAATTTAAAAAAAAAACGGCTGATTCGATTTTTATAAAATTTATGTCGGATCAAAATGACTTTAACACGCCTCGATTGACACCCTTACGAAGTCGATATAATTTTTTATTCGCGAGATATTGTGTAAAATCTACTTTTTTGGAGGTTATTTGGTTAAGACAAAAGAACGGCTGAACCGATTTTGAAAAAAAAATTTTCAGATCATACTTACGTTAATGCGCGTCGATTGGCACCCTAACGTAGTCGATATCATTTTTCATTCTCGAGATTTCGTCTTAGAAAGAAATGGACACATACGTACGTACGTACGTACGTACATACGTACACACACACAGACATACACACACAGACATCTTTCTAAAAACAGTGTAAAAATAGTGTAGTGATCTTGAAACATTAAAATTTTTTCTCCATTTTGATTTCGATTTTCGGACCCATTACAATAACTTCCAATCGAAAGTTAAAAAATAGGTTTCTATGCGAATACAGTAGTACACTAACTTTCTGGAAGAGACAACCTGTCATTCAAAAAAAAAACGTCCAAATCGAACCAGTAGTTTTGACGAAAAATTACTTTAAACTTTTGCTTACTTTTTAGTGGTGCGTTAATTTTTTGGAGTAGGGTATTTATAAAATAATAACATAGTTAATAAGTAATTTGTTTACACGGCTGAATTTCATAGTAAAGAAGGGAATGGGGGATAAGCAGCCAACCCATAATCATACTATGCATTTTTGGAAAGAAAAAATCATTTTACAATCGGGAACCGATCCCGATCTTTTCTACTTTCGCGAAAGTAGAAAAGATCGGGTTCGGTTCTCGACAGTGACATAGGTTGAAAAATGATTTTTCCTTTCCAAAAATGCAATTTTTGATTATGATGTGATCTGGTTGGCTGCTTATCCAATTCCCTTCTTTATAATAATTAATAAGGTTAAATTTATTTCTAGGCGAAATATTACACAACATTTACTTTTCTTGTACTCGTTTTGGTAGTGCCGATTGAAGGTGTTATTGCTGATTTCATTCGTAATAAGAATATTTTGTCTACCACGAATGTACGAAAAGTTTTCAGCTGTGGTGGACTTGCCGTTCAAGGGCTACTCTTTTTAATATTGGCATATTTTGTTAAAACGGTAACCGAAGTTATAATAATATTAAACATTGGAGTGGCATTCGGTGGATTAGCTTTAACTGGATTCAATGTCAATCATTTAGATATTGCCCCAAGGTACGCCAGTACGTTGATTGGCTTGAGTCAAGGAATTGGATCTACTACTGGATTCCTTTGTCCCATCGTAATCCAAACGATTCTTGTAAAGAATGATGTAAGAAATTTGTTATAAATTATAAAATTCCGTTCAAAGAATTTGTGTTCATGAAGTAGTAGCGAAGTTTCAATTTTCGATGAAGAAAATAAATTGGCTGGGTGATTTTTATAGCGTTAGTTAAAATGTAATGTCGTTAAATTATTTTTATGAAATGATTAACACTAATATTATTTTTTGGGTTTCCTATTAATTATTATTTAGTATCCGGGTTCAAATTTGAAGACCTTTCTTTAACCTTGTCAGTGGGGGCTCCTATCTGTTTAAGTAAAAATTAAACTTAGCTAATGTGAACAATAAAATGTAGGTATGTGCTTATGTTTTGTTAATTAATAAAAAAACATTTATATTTTACACATGCATGCTTTTAGTGTTTTTTCGTATCTGTTTTGCGAACATTAAATAGCCGTTTATTGACTAGTGACCATTATGTAAGGCTTTTCAGTGCTATAATGGTTCATTATGTAACTAGTTACATAATGGTTCATTATGCAACGCTTTTCAGTGCTATAATGAACCATTATGTAACTGTTTTTTTAATTCAATTAAATTCTAAAACCATGCATGTGTTATATAAAGTATAGTGTGCAACGCGTGTGCTAAATCTTTATGCGTCAGGCGCGATGTTTTCAGCACTCGTATTCAGCTCGCGATGCACACTCGCCAAGGCTCGTGTGTGCTCGCCTACTACTTGTGCTTCAACTGACGTATAAAGATGTATTTCGCACACTTGTTACACAATATACTACTCTTGTGTATACTGGAACTCGAATACATATAATTATTTTTCAAGTAACAGTTAACGGAAAAAAATTTTGAATTGAAAATAATATAAAGTTTTCTATAAAAAGTCTCTGTTGCGCAATAAAGTTTTAATTTATTTAACGGATTATTTTTATAGGCCGTTTCCTTATTGCCCACCCGCTAAATTTTAGAACTTTTTAGGTTAATTAATCGATACAGAAGCAGCTGTATAGCTTCTGTATCGATTAATTAACCTAAAAAGTTCTAAAATTTGTTCAAATATCAAAATAACAGACAGACACTCAATTTTTAGAATTCCGTACCCAAAGGGTCCAACCCGACGGAACCCTGTTATTGTGACAATTCTGACCGTCCGTCTATCTGTAAGAGACTTCTTGCTCGAAATGAAAGCTTCACAGATTATGTATTGCTAAAGAACCCAGAACTGGAAATCGCGTTTCAAATTTTGTTTACAGGGTAGGCGACATACGTTACATTCACTTTGCATACTCTAACGAGCCAACCTGTCACTCATATAGAATTTGATGATAATTATTGTGTGATTTTAAACATTTCTTTATTTTTATTAGCGTGCCGTTTATTGGACTTACTTATTTTTGTTTGGAACTTGTGTACATTTGATCGGCATTATCTTCTATGCAATATTCGCTTCTGGCGAAATTCAGCCCTGGGCAGAACCAAAATCATCGACTTCTTCAGAACCTGAGGTATGATAAGTTCTAACTGATTTTGTTTTTTATAATATGTAATAAATATTGACTTTGTCCTAAAAATTTCAGAAATCGGCAGACGATAAAACTCAACTGACAAGTGCAGAACCTACCAACTATGGAACTGAATAAATACAAAAAGTTATAAGCATTGAACATACGTAAATTTTTCAAAACGGTTACATCGTTTTTTTAATTTTTTGTTAAGTTATTAAAACAGAATGCTTATATTAAAATGTTTTATTTTGTTAATTATCAGTTACATAATATTTTATAATATATACCTATAAAATTGAATTGAAATGTTATATAAATAAAATTTGTTATCAACCTGAATTTTTATTTTTACTGGACACACATTAGTAAGTACACTAAAATTGAGTGTTTATAGTGCAGCGACATAGCAAAATAAATTATTGTTTACTTCTGTATAAAAGCATGAACTACCTTTACCTCCCTAATTTTACCTTATGACGAAAGTACCCACAAAAATGAGATTTTTCGAAATGTGACCCCTAAGAGGGTGAAAAAGGATAAATAGTATTTTCACCTAATCCTTAATCCTATGAGACTACCCCAGGACTGTGCAAGAAACGGTTGCTGAGTTACAGGCGTTTTGCCCCTGAAAGTTACGCAACAACCCTGTCTAGGGGCCCGGTCGCGGGGCCCAAAATCGCTCCACGTCTTAAAGTGAGGATATGGGTCCGACCAACATTCGTACCGAGTGGCATCTCTCTATCACAAAGTGCAAGGTTGAAACGCTTAACGGCCCCACTAATATCTTCTTTAAGGCCCGTATTCACCAAACACTGTTAAAGATAGAAGTTACTAACCTTAGAATAAATTTATTCCTTGGAATAAAATAAACTTTCTATTCATCAAGCAATTCATTCGATAGAATAGTAACCTCAGGTAAAAATTTACTTTTACCATACGCCTTGGAGATTTTGTCAAAAATTTTGATTCTAAAGCACGTTTACCAAAGATCCGACCGATGGCGCATCTATCGAAAATGTAAAATGGTGAATATTGACATATTTTACTGACAAAAACCTTTACCTGTAAGATATGAAATTAATATTTACCTGAAAAGGTCGCCAGGCCATAAAGTAATTTATGCATTTCGTGCACACCCTATTTAACTAGGCGGATAAATATTTATACCCTTGAAATTGGACAGAATAGCTATTCTTACGATTTATATCTGCAGTAAACTTAACTATGTTTGGTAATTTGAATTATCACTATTTATTCCGTGTGATAGTTACCAGGGGAATAAATCAACGGAATAAATAACTAACTAGGCTTGGTGAATACGGGCCTAAGTCTGATAGGATATCAACTTGATTTTTGCTTACAAGTGTAACCGATACAAATGTCTTAAAAGTGTTGAAGTTCTTTTTGTTTTGATAGGTTCATATGCTGATTTTGTAGAACTTGATCAGTCTGATCTTCTTTGATGATGAAGACCGGTTTCAGTCTTGGTAAGACAATTTGAAGATGTTCTCGGTGATGGTCTGATGATTCAGACATGATTGTGATAATATTGTCGTCGATATTAACCGTAGACGAAGTCCAATCCTCAGATCGAAGCATTAATTCACTGAAAAGTCTGTGTTGCGTGTCTTAGACAGAAAGGCATATACAGAAACTGGATTAGATCGTGTGGTGTGCAAACAGCTGTTTTACTGATGTTTTCCTCAGCCCCTGAAATCTATTGGCAGGCGCGAAGGAGGTCGATTGTTGAAAAAAAAATTACCATATGGGCGTACTGCAAAATCGTGAATGTGAGCAGTTGTGTAACTATCAGGAACTGTTTGTGCATTCAGTTCTCTGCAGTCCCCGCAAGCTCGTCATCCACCAGTTTTCTTCGGAACCATGTGAAGTGGGCTTACCCATGGCTCTTTGAAGTTCGACAGATACCTTATCAATGAAGAAATCGATTTTAGTTCTCGCAGAACCTAATTTGTCACCACCAGAAAATTGCCTAGGCCGGTCAGCAACAGAATGATCAGTTGTTTCAATGTAATGAAATACTAAGCTGTCAGTGATGGATTTCCGTTGTGATGAAGTAGTGACGACGTCTACAATTAAGTAGATCACTATAAATTGTTGTAATATCCACAGTTAAAATGCCAAACTCGATGGATTGCAACTTGCAACATTTCTTCACATGTGGTGAGTTGATTTATTGAGACTATAAGACGTTGGTTTTTAAGATTGAAGCGTGCCGAGAAGTCTGCATATTATATGATGGTTGATCACACGTTGGTAACAATGAAGATCACTTGAAAGCTAAACGTAAACCCCCCTGTTTAATTAGCAGCAAAAATCTCTGTTTATCGAGAAACTGAGACCACTGAACCAGAATCAGTTAAAGACCGTAGATGCGTTTGTTTATTTGTTTATCGTAAATGTAAAGACGAGTTAGGGATGATCAATGTTAATTTATTGCAAAATAAACTGTCAAAAAATTTTGAAATACTGAAAATAAAGTGATAAGCAGCTATTTTATAGTGAGTATGGCAAAAAATACCATATATATCTCGTAAATAGAATTTTGTTGAATTCTCGATGCGGAATATTTCACTGTATTTGGCGATAACTGCACAGTTGTACGATAAACTTAATTAGTACGCAGTACACATAGATAACGAGCTTCGCTTGAAAACAATTATTATTGTTATAAAATTTTTATAAGAAAATTCGATAACTAATTAGTGCACAACAAAAATCGGTATTGGTGTACTGTAGTTTTTTTAAAAATTGAAACAATAATTAAACAAAGTACTCTTTTCGCCATCAAAGAAATTAGCTCTTAATGTCGCAGTAATTGGATGGTGCTTAATATTGGCTAAATTAAATAAATATTGAGTATATTTTATGTGCCTATAATTTTTCTGATCGTTTGGCGGTGAATTTTACATCGCAGTTGTGACCTTAATTTTAAGCTGGACTTATTTATATACGAGTAATGATGGCAGACAGGTATGATTCCATTCTTAACTAGCTTTTTGCCTGTTGCTTCGCTCGGATGAACATTGATTTTACCTTCAAATTTGCTCGCGCCAATGTCAGTTCCGAGGGAAACTCTCTCTTAACCGAAGCATAGATGGATAAAAAGCAGCCTATTAGTACTGCGGTTCCATAAAGAGTTTATATGAAAATTTCAAAAATTATAGTTTTATTTTTTTATTTTATTAGAAAAAAAAAATATTGTGCTTCAATCGTGCGATTATTAGCTATAGTATTTTTGTTCTATTGTTAGTTGGGAAGAAGAGTAGGATGAAGTGGAGAAACGGGGAAAAAATCATAGATTATGAAAAATTGCAGTCTCTACTTCTAGCAAAAATCGCATAATCAACGTCGCTAAGCCGCCGGACTATTAATTAGT
>JBDIXK010000334.1:0-10992 GCA_039654895.1 Mongoloraphidia duomilia
ATTTTATGTTTAGTCACAGTCTGAGCGAATGAAGATTCTAGTTTTATTTCGCTATTTTTTAGCAACATGAGTTTGTAAAATTTATTACTTCAAAGCGCTGAATAGGGTATTTTCCAATGATCATAATAAAATATAAAAATTTGTTGTAATGAAAGTTTATAGAAAACATTTGGAAAAGCAGCTATACAGCGTGTCCACGAAAGTTCTTTACAAATGGAATTTTTTTTTATTAATTATTGGAGCAAAAATTTTTTTCTGTGGAAAAGTTCTGCTTCGTCCAAAACCTCTAAAACACCAAAGAAAATTTTTTTCGGCCTAAAGTTATACGAGGGAAATCAAAAAGTTTTATTTTACTAAAAATAAAAATTATCTGTGATATTCAAGATTTTCGCAAAATTAGTTACATAATCAAATTTAATTCAAAATTATAACATAACTAACTTCTAAGTAATTATTTATTCAGACTTATAAATCAGAATTCAACATGTCCTCCATCTCTCTCCATACAAAGAACAGTTCTCCTTCCAAAATTTTCTTTGGTGTTTTAGAGGTTTTGGACGAAGCAGAACTTTTCCACAGAAAAAAATGTTTGCTCCAATAATTAATAAAAAAAATTCCATTTGTAAAGAACTTTCGTGGACACGCTGTATATTTATTTGTTTTATTTTCTTCAATAAGTATAATCCTTATGATCTTAATGAACTTAACTTTTTCATTGACCATTTCAGAAAAAGTTGCTTTCTTATGATTATGAGGACTACTTATTGAAGAAAAGAAAATAAATAAATACATAGCTGCTTTTCCAATTGTTTTCTATCAAATACTCTGTAAAGCAATCGAACTTACTATGAAAGATTATACTCTAAAATATTTTTAAGAATTTTTATTTTTATTAAATAAGTTTCGTGAACATGATATTTAAATAAATAAATAAAATCATGATTTTTAATCTAAGTATGTCAAGTGACTTCAAACACCGCGTGACGCAAATTTTAAGTAAAAAATAAGTATATCCATAGAAACATAGCTTAGATTATTTACATCATGTTTATAAAATGAATTTTTCTATATTGTAATGTATATAACTGGCTGCTATTCAATAACCCTTAATCATTGAAAAAATGTCCAGCCGTACTAAACTTAAATACAACCATTCAACGTAATAGAGCACAACATAATTTAAACGGATAGAACTTTTAATCCGAAACTTCCTGTAACGTGGGTGATAATAGAATTTATAAACATCAGCTAGTCTCATTTTAATGGACAGTAATAATAGCTGCTTCAACGTTTTAATTGTGCTTAGGTTTACAAATATGGAACCTTTTTAGTATGCATAAGGTATATAAGGTGTGACAAAACATATTTTATCATTTTATAAGATTATTTAAGTACCTACTGAGATTTATATCAAAAATATAGGAATAAAAGTAAATTTAAATAGCAGCCCTTAAAATATCAATAGTGCTATTCTGTAGGTATGGTCTTTGGTCAATATTAGAATTTATACAGTGCTGTTAAGTTAAGGTGACTGTTCAGTCAGGTTGTAAAAAATACTCTCTGCAAATTTCGAACGTTGGTCGTAAAGCTTCACAAAATGGCGCTTGTCGCTTTAAAACTAAAAAAAGATATTTTTGCTCTAAAAATTGTATCAAAAAAGGTAAAAAAACTTTTAAGTTAAACTGTTTTATTTTAAATCATCAGCTGTAGAAAAAACTAGAAAATAATTTGGACACAAACCAAGGAGCACTTTGTGTCGCTGCGTCAGCGGAATAAGTAATAAAAACGTGGGGCGCATTTAAAATATTTCTGTTAATGGGCTTGGAAACACATTTTTCTAGACAAGCCGTTCTTATTTAATAATTATACAATCGTTATATAGATTTTTATGCGCCCCACGTTTTTATTACTTATTCCGCTGACGCAGCGACATAAAGTGCCCCTTGGTTTGTGTACTAATTATTTTTTAGTTTTTGGTACAGCTGATGATTTAAAATAAAACCGTTTTAGTTTGATTTCTGGCCCGTATCATTATGCAAACTCCTCATCCTTTCAACTGTCCACCTTCTGATTCCATCATCAGACCCTCGTTACCAAGTTGAAATTATCATAATATTGTATTGTCACGGGAACTCAATGTGTGTGCAAAGTTTCATAAGAATCGGTTAAGTAGAAGTAGTTGAAAAAGCTGTCGCAAGATTTGAAACAAAGACAGTAACAAACAAACAAATATACGGGGTCAAGCTAAATAAAACCGTTTAAAAAACATGATATTTATCAATATTTCTTTACAGCACGACATGCGATTTCGAATTACGGGAAGTCAAATTGACATTTTAAAGTTTTCTCTTCACAATTGTATATTAAAAATACTGAGAAATGGCGCTTGTTCGACAATTTTTTTGAAATTTATTTTAAACTTGTGACAAACTTATGCTATTTTTGTCAGTTTAACCAGATTTTAAATTATTTATTTAGATCAAATAAGATACAAAAATCTGGCTCAAAGTCACATGAGAAGAATCATACATACTTCTAGTTTATTTTGAAAGCATTACCTTCAAATATTTAATAAGGTTTTTCATGGAAATGGGAGATTTCCGAAACGGTTTTTCAGCATTTTGTATGCACACACACATTGATATGCTCGTAAGATAAAGCTATGCGGGTGAATAAGGGGGCATATTGAACAGTCATCAGGGCCGTCTTTAACCTATTGGAGGCCCTGGGCACATTAGGATATTGGGGCCCCTAAGACTTTGACAGAGCACTATTTTGTTAGAATAGACAAAGAAAGATAGATAAATATCGGTTATCGTTTGGTGATCTGGCAGGAACAAGAGGGTCCCTATCGATCGCGGGGCCCTGGGCACGTGCCCAGAGTGCCCAGTGGGAAAGAGGGGCCTGACAGTCACCTTAAACTGTTCACTTTCTAACCAATTCAACATTGCATAAGCTAAAGTGAGACAGACATTTTAAATTCTAACATTGATCATGCAAATCATCCATGCCTATATATTATATAAAAGAAAGTCGTGTTAGTTAGTTAGTTAGACCATTTATAACTCGAGAACGGCTGAACCGATTTTCATGATCTTTGATTTTTTGGATTTGTCTCCACCCTGGTTAACAGAATAACTATTAAAACATCGGAAAAATTCACTCGGGAGTGAACGAGCGAAGCGAGTGCGTAATGTATTATTCTGTATAAGTATATAAAACAAAGATTATTATTCTGTATATATAAAACAAAGATTTTGTATATAAATCACACCACCCGAGAGCGAACGAGCAAAGCGAGTGAGTAATGTAATTATAATATTCAAGCGAACGAGCGAAGCGAGTGAGTAATGTACCACCCGGGAGCGAAAGAGCAGTTCGGGCGAAGCCGGACCGGGCCGCTAGTAAGAAATATTTTCTGCAGAATTAATGCACAACTGGTTTTTGCATCTAGTGGAGAGGAGGAAAATATTTCAACACATTAAGAAGTTGCGTAGTTTATATGTACTAATGGAGGACACGCATTCGCGGTCCAGTCGTGGACTTGACCATAACAACGCAGTGATTTCTTCTAGTGGTCACCGACACGTACCACATATACATAAAAACAAACGTGCATAAACAATTGACAATCACAATATAGCGTGTCATTTGTTAAACAAAATAAGTGCGTTTTAAATCATTCTAATACAGTTCAGTTATTTTGTTACTAATTATAATGAATTATTGTTGATCAAACAAAATTAAAATATATAATTAATACTTTTGCTTAGTATTATGTTGTAAATGTTGTAATTTTTAAATTGCATGATTTGTGAATGTGATAACTCGATATTTTGTTATCTGGATCATTCAACATACAGATGAGATTTAACGTAAGTATAAAATATTATTTATGATGCTGATAACTTACTTTTTGCCATACCCACTATAAAATAGTTGCTTTACATGCATTTATGTATGTATGTAAAGTGACTTTTGACAGGACAGTGTGCGGGAACGTATCTTTCCCACACTAGTGTGAGGAAGCAAACCATTTCCATAGTGATTTATGTTTATTTCACCTGATCCGCCCGATATTACCTACTAACAGCTACTCTCGGCCTACTACAGAAGCCAAGTTGGCGACACAAAATGAACTGTCAAAAAATTTTAAAAATCCTGAAAATGAAATGAAAAGCATCCATTTTATAGTATGCATGGCAAAAAATACTATATATATCTCGTACGGAATGATATTATAACTTGTGTGACTTAAAACTCGTTATCGCTTGTTTTAACATACCGTCATTACTCGTCAGTAATATATCTCATTACGCCACTAGATATACAATCTACTATTATTAGATGCTGGCTTATTCCTGTAACTAACTAAGATATTGTATGGCAGTTCTAAAATTAGCCATGGGTAGAGCAGGCCCGTGCCTGAAGGCGCCATTGACAAGGCTTAAACCCCCCAGGGGGGACATTGGGATGTAGTTGTTATCGCAATTACATTCTAATGTTCTTTGGGAATTAGCACTCCCAGGGACCCGAGCAGTCGGTTTGTGTATGCAGGCTGGCGGATTTTAATACACAAATATGTTATTTGTTGTGTTGAAGACGCTAATGACCTGAGTTGTCGACGCGTCTATAATCTACAATAAATAAATAAATTAGACAAGACTTAAATACATTTAAAATATGCCCGGCATTATCCGTGTCCACCATGACTTGTTGGCACATCATGGCCACATTCAACATTTTTTGATAAAAATTGGTACGTAGATATGAAAAGGTTCGCCATCCCTGTCCTACATTGTCGACCACAACATTGTTTTGTTTTGGCAGATTCTATGAGCTACGCTTATAAAACAAACAAGCCGTGAGGTTGGTCGTTTATTAGGACTAAAGTGCGACCCTTGAGGTCCACACGACGAACTTCCCAGTTTGATAAATATTTAATAACAATAATTAAATTAGATATTACACAGAAAAGTAATCCTTTTAATCATTAAAACATAATTATTATTTATTTTTAACAATAATTTAAAAAAAAAACGGCTGAACCGATTTTTATAAAATTTATGTCGGATCAAAATGACGTTAACACGCCTCGATTGACATCTTTACGATGTCGATATAATTTTTTATTCGCGAGATATTGTGTAAAATCTACTTTTTTGGAGTCTATTTGGTTAAGAAAAAAGAACGGCTGAACCGATTTTGAAAAAGTTTCTTTCAGATTATATTTACGTTAATACGCGTCGATTGGCACCCTAACGTAGTCGATATCATTTTTCATTCTCGAGATTTCGTCTTAGAAAGAAATGGACACATACGTACACACACATACACACACACAGAGACATTTTTCTAAAAATAGTGTAAAAATAGTGTAGTGACCTTGAAACATAAAAAAGTGTTATATATTTTGATTTCGATTTTCGGACCCATTACAATAACTTCCAATGGGAAGATAAAAGTTGAATCAAAATTTAAATCTCGTTGTGATAAGAGATATTTAGACATGTCTTGATTAAATCAAATCAGATCTTTATAACTGGTGATTCCGACGTAATTTAAATTTAATACTCTACATTGCCGACCACAACATTGTATTATTTTGGCAGTTTCTATGAGTTACGCTTATAAAACAAACAAGTTGAACCAAAATTTAAATCTCGTTGTGATCAGACATATTTAAAAAAATTTAAGAGATCTTTATAGCAGCGAGAGACAATACACTGGTAAAATTTAGTTCACCTGTACCTATAATGTACGTAATATTGTATGCGGGATGTATGCAAGTTGAATGTGCGAAAGTCTAAAGCCGTTTGTCAAGTATTAAGGTGCATTTTCATGTGACGCTAGACGCTGGCGTCTAGCGTCAAATGTGGTCACGTGACATAAACGCCATCTTGAAAAACTGTAGCGTCAAGTTCCAGCGTCAAATTTTAGCGTCAACAGACAGCAAGGTTTTGACAGTTGTAAACTTGTAAAGAGAGCGTCAAATAAAGACATCCATAAATCAAAACCCTGGTGAATTTGTTATAATAATTAATAAATAAGCTCTTTGTAAATTTATTAACAGAAAAGACAATGTCTGAATACGATTATCAAAAATGAAATTCCCATATTTTTGACTTAAATAACCGGCGAAAGTACACGAATTATAAGGAATAAAAATTAAAAATATAACTATGCTTACTTTTTTATAGGTAATTATATGCACTACCAGAATATGAGAAAAAAATAAATTGTATCTTGAGAAATTTTAATGTTTTTAGTATTCAATAAAAAAAAATTGTTTTGTTCTAAGTGAGACGGGAATTTTAATTAACCATCGAAAAACCATCAGGTGATGATAGTATTTTCCTTAATAAATAGGTACTTTCGAAGTAATAAAATCAATGGGTTAAATTCGTAGAATCAACCCCCTAGTAGCAAGTAGCAACATAAAGCAATTCTTTAGCAAGCCTGTGTGTTGATACTTGATGCACAACTCAGTACCTAGCTGTAGAAAACTCGTATCATTAATGATCAGAGACAACTAATGACGCCAGCGTAAAAGCTAAACAATGTTTAGCTTTGACGCTACATTTTTTTCAAGATGGCGTTTATGTCACGTGACCACATTTGACGCTAGAAGCCAGCGTCGAGCGTCACATGAAAATGCACCTTTAAGGTACTTACAATAATATAATTTTTACCTGTGCATGTGATGAGAACTCTTGCACTTCGGACACGGATCTGTATACTAAAAGTGCCAGTAGTTGAACGATGGACTTTGGTCAGGTAAAAATAAATAAATTTATTGTTAGTGTATCGTGAAAGGTAACTACACAAAACATTATTTGTATTGACAATTAAATCGAACTATAGGTGGGAGCACGGGCAATGTTCTAAGCGGGATGAACTTGTAATTTTTTACCCGACTGCTGGGATTCGAACCCAGTACCTTCCCAGTGCGAGTCTAGTGCTGTACCACTAAACTACATCGCTGGGTTATAACTTACAACTAACTAGTCTATAATCTAAACTAATATTATAAAATTGGTAAATTCTGCACTTTGTACAATAGAAGCACTATTGGGTACCGATCAATGTGTTCGTATATACACCGTGTCCACGAAAGTTCTTTACAAATGGAATTTTTTTTTATTAATTATTGGAACAAAAATTTTTTTCTGTGGAAAAGTTCTGCTTCGTCCAAACCAAAGAAAATTTTTTTCGACCTAAAGTTATACGAGGGAAATCAAAAAGTTTTATTTTACTAAAAATAAAAATTATCTGTGATATTCAAAATTTTCGCAAAATTAGTTACATAATCAAATTTAGTTCAAAATTATAACATAACTAACTTATAAGTAATTATTTATTCAGAATTATAAATCAGAATTCAACATGTCCTCCATCTCTCTCCATACAAAGAACAGTTCTCCTTCCAAAGTCCGTCACTGAATTTCGAATCATTGTAGCAGGAATTTGATGGATTTTTTCGGTGATAATATCACAGATAATTTTTATTTTTAGTAAAATAAAACTTTTTGATTTCCCTCGTATAACTTTAGGCCGAAAAAAAAATTTCTTTGGTTTTTTAGAGGTTTTGGACGAAGCAGAACTTTTTCACAGAAAAAAATTTTTGCTCCAATAATTAATAAAAAAAAATTCCATTTGTAAAGAACTTTCGTGGACACGCTGTATATAGTAACACGCCTACAAAGTCCACATCATGAGAAAGTCATGTTTTTAATGATTTATACAGAAGTTAATAACTTTAATAAAAAAAAACTCGGGTCGCAGTGCCAAAACCCTGCCGACAATATAGTGTATTTGCTAATACAGGCATTGTGGCATTATTATGTAAACTTAAGTTTGTTTTTTGACAAAATAAAAAATTTAACCCCTTAATACAGCCCTTAAAATAATTAAATTTTTCTAAATTTCAATATTAGACATGGATTTCATCAATACACCCAATTAAATACACCCTTCCATATCTAAGTAAATCCGTATCAACAAACTAGTGTTTTCATAAAATTTGAAAGTCCGGTCCTGTCGGGCCGATTTTATTAAAATTTTAGCAGCACATTTTAATCTTTACTAAAGAGTTAAATTTCAATTTTGAAACGATTCTGACAAATTTTTCGGTATTTTTGGGCCCAAAAACTTTTTGGAACCCCTAAATACAACCCTGAAAATGGTCCGATCGGGCCCATTTTAAATAGGCTTCTTGCGGTGATGGGTTCCAATGTGTGTACCAAATTTCGTTTCAATCGATTAAGTCTGTCGAGAGTTATCGTGTACACACATATATATATAAAATATATATATAAATATATAAATACATAAATATATAAATATATATATATATATATATACATACATATATATATAAACATTTTTAAAAATGGTGCCAAAGTGTTCAGGAGGCTATGAAACGTCGAGAAATTTTGGTCCGACCCCTAGGTCCCACCATCCGACCGACGCCAATAGTGTATGTGCCATATGGCAAATACACTAATAAACTAAATGGTAACTTAGTCTGTAATTGCAAAGTTCTAAGGACTAGAAGAGAGAATTTTCCGTTTTCATAATTTTTTTTCTGTTTTTCAAATTTCAATCTATCTATATCTATTTGTTTGGTTGAACGCGCTAATCTCAGGAACTACCAGTCCGATTTAAAAAATTTTTTTTTTGTTAGATAGCCCATTTATCGAGGAAGGCTATAGGCTATATAATATCACGCTACGACCAATAGGAGCGGAGCATCAATGAAAAATGTTGCAAAAACGGGAAAAATTATTCCTTTTGAGAGCTTCCGTTGCGTGCGCTGCGTAAACGGTTAAAGTTACGCAACAATCATGTATGACGGAATTGTTCCCGGAAGGTTTATATATATAGCGAACGAGCGAAGCGAGTGAGTAATGTAATTCCTAAACCATGCAACGGATTTTGATGCGGTTTTCACCATCAGTTAGATAATTTTTCACGGAAGATTTATATATATTGCGAACGAGTGAGTAATATAATTATAATATTCAAGCGAACGAGCGAAGCGAGTGAGTAGTGCATTTATAATATTCAAGCGAACGAGCAAAGCGAATGAGTAGTGTATTGCACTCGGGCTTTCTTAGCACCGCTAGTATTATTATAAACATTAAAACTTCCACGAATGTTCCACACTTTTATTGCCTTTAAAGTATAAGTTTCAAAGGCCACTAGAGAATAGGTTGAAAAAATATTAAAATTAAGTAATTATTTTCGAACAGTATTAGGTAACATGGTTAATGTTATTTATCTAAAATTCTTATTCAAATTTTATGTTAATATTAAAACAGAATATTAATATTATGTAGGGTAAACCCACCCACCTGTAGGACTGTGATCAATTACTTTTATAAAAAATATTCTCATTACATAACATATTTTATGTAATAATAATAATAATGTGAAGAGAAATTAAAACATATTAATTTGCAAGTCAGATTTATATATTTCTTGCTTTTTGTGTAACTCATCTGTAAATTATTATTTTTTAATTTTTCTTTGCATTGATAGATTATACAGATTGTATCAAATTAAAGCTGTGCATAGGGCGTTCTGTGTGTAAGATAGAGATCGATATAAAGCAATAAGTAAGAACGAGATAAATGATCGCTAATAAGAATTTTCTGTAGTTTCTGTAATTAAATAATACCCATGCAACCTGATAGCGTCACCTTTGTTTTGTGATTTTATCAATAATTTCAGTAGTCTTAAGTATCCACAGTAAACGACTAATGATTACGTCAAAATTTACAGAAACTTATTAGCGATCATTTATCTCGTTCTTACTTACTGCTTTATATATCGATCTCTATCTTACACACAGAACGTCCTATGCACAGCTTTAATTTGATACAATCTGTATAGGTACTTAGTGTAGATCCTAATGAAGCTATAATAAATAGCGAAACGTTGCAAATGATAAAAAATCATTGATTGAGCACTCATTATTGTTTCGTTTCCTCTGAATTCCACTATGTATGTTATATGATATTATGAAACTGCATCATCAAGTTAATAATTGATAGAGTGTTTGATAAAATACGAAATTACAAAAGATTTGAGATAAGTTATAATTTTCTTCGAGATGTTCTTATTAAATATTATTATGTTTTGTAATAATCTATTCTATCAACCGTAAATATAAAAAAACTAGTCGATTTCAGGTGAGTGACCGGGAACTGATTCCTTTACCCTATAATATGTTTAATCAGATTAACTTCGTAGGTACCTAGTGCATAGCTTATCGATTTTATGTCAATTTATAATTTAGGACAATTTTGTGTATATAATTAACACAGGATGTTTACGACTATTTAAGATATTATGCAGTAAAATTTCACTGAAATATAAAAATAATATTTTTTTCTATTTTGAAGTGAAAACTTCCTTAGGCGCGCTAGGCACTCTTTGCCTGGGTACTGAAAAAATGTGAAGCGTTCACAATTTTGCGTAAAAATTCGCAACATACTTATATCATAAAAACGGCCGTCTACGCACTGCCACCCATAGCGCAGTTGGTTTAGTCTTTGCGTTCTATGCATAGGAACCTGGGTTCGAGACCTGATGGCAGCGTAGAATTTTTGGCGTTTTTTTCTAAATTCTACATGTTACCGTAGGGATTCTAACCCTAAAGTTAGGATTAGAATCCCTACGGTGAGACAGGTTTGAAATAATGAATTTTTCCTGACTACAGCATTATGTTACGTCGTTGTCAAATGGGTGTTTCATCTATACTGATGCAGTCATTATGCATTCATCTAAATTTTATTGTTTGCTTTATATTATCTAGGTAGAGTTTTAGAGAAGTTAAATTCATTTAATTGTTTTGAACAACAAATGAAAATGGGATAACTATTCAGGAATGTGAAAGTATATATTACAAATTAAGTAATTAATTTAATATAGTTTTGTGATTCAAATCCCGATAAAGACAGGCTGTTGTTGATGTAACTTTTAATT
>JBDIXK010000335.1:0-10987 GCA_039654895.1 Mongoloraphidia duomilia
TTGGAAAATGGACGTAAAATGGGGGTGTAGGGTTTTTTGACTAATCAACGCCCAGGTCAAACCGCTGAAGCTATAAACTTGAAATTCAACATACTAACTCTTCTTTAAAAATAAGCCCTATTCGAGCATTTTTTAAAATTCAACCCCTAAGGGTGTAAAACGAGGGTGTAGAGTTTTCTGACTAACCAACGCCTAGGCCAAATCGCTAAAGCTGTAAACTTGAAATTTGGACAGTATGTTTATTTTGTGACGTAAGCACTCACTAAGAAGGGATTTTTCGAAATTCAACCCCTACGGGGGTCGAAGGGGGTGTATATCACAGCCTAAACCACTGAAGATAGAAACATGAAATTTGAAGTTATGTTTCTTACATATTATTAGTGGCGGGTTATTATAGTATTCAATGCTCAAACTGTTGTCCTTTGGCAGTTATTTATTATAATCATTGCTGGTGTAATATTGCATAAGTGTTCTAATTAGTTATAACTTTAATAAAATATTGAAAATAAATCTTATTTTATCTAACTGTCCAATTTAAGCGAAAACAAACATTTCTCATAGTTACCTATGCAAAGCGACACAAAACAGGGAAAAGCTTGCTTTTTTAGCCTCACAGCTGTAATGGATCTATCTCTCGTAATATAAGAGCGAGAGTTCGTTATTGCTTGTTCTTCAAGAAAATTAGAGAAAAAATATGGTTGCGCACGCATACCGTGTCCTGTCAGTTGTTTTTAATGTCTCTTATATGGGACGTTAATTGCATTTTTTTTAAATGTGGCATGTGATACACCAAATTAATCAGAAAAATAAGCAGAATTCGAATATCTAAAAATCCAAAATGGCATCCATAAGAAAAACCAAAGTTCATGTCAATATCTCATTATGTAGTGGATATAAAAAAATTAAACCTACGCCACTGAAAAGATCATAAAAAGTTATCAAAAAATGGTTAAAGAAATTTTCAGATATCTTCATAAATAAAAAAGTTATGGCCAGTTTTCAAAAACGGCAATTTTCACTATTTTCTAAATAAATCCATAGTGTGTCAAAATTCAATTGTTTTTTCGACGGGACGTTAATGAGCACATAATTCTGCACTACTTTGCCCATTTAACCGACTTTCTATCTCCACTAATAACAAAGTTACCCATGTTAGTCAACGTCAACTTGGACACCCTGTATATATTATATATATAGCAAAGAATAGTAAAAAAAAAAAAAGCAAAAAATATAGCAAAAAATAGTAAAAAATAAAAAGATACAAACAAAGTCGAAATTTCATTTTTAATTTTACCTCTATATATATATATATAGAGGTAAAATTAAAATTGAAATTTCGACTTTGTTTGCATCTTTTTATTTTGTTACTATTTTTTGCTTGGAGACTGCACGGGCCGCAAAAAACCTGTCGCGGGCCGCCAGTTTGACACCCCAGCTGTGTAATATGAATCTAATCTAATCTAACTATAAAAAATGGTGGAACCTTTGGTGTAAAGATACGAAATGTTACAATTACCACAAAACACCAAACCATAACAAACACTCTCGACGTACGTTTCGCCAACCAAGTTGGCATCATCAGGAGATGATTAAAACTAAAGACTAAACAAAAATTACTGTCTATTTATAGGCTACCTAATTTTAATTACCTGAAAACTAAACTAATTTACTAAATCAAAAAGCAGGCTACCTGGAATTGGGCCTTTGTCACTGTTCATAATATTATGTTTACACTTATGAATCTCTAGACTCTCTACGGCGTCTAGTTGTCTAATATTAATGACGTTTCTAATTAATTTTAAATTACTATTGTCTATTTTATGGTCATTTTCAAATGCATGTTGGGCAACACTAGATTTATCAAACCTGCCATATTTTAGATGAGCCATATGCTCTTTAAATCTTACTGAAATAGATCTTCTCGTTTGGCCAACATACTTTTTATTACAATTTTGACAACTAATTTCATAAATCCCGGACTTTTCTTTTTCTTCCACTTTTTCTTTAGGGTTCCCTAATTTTTCTTTCAAACTATTACTTGAAGAGTATACAATATTTAATCCTACTTCTTTAAAAATCTTTTTTAACCCTCTGGTGAAGCGCGATTCAAATGGAATCGATACATATCTAGAAATTTCTGTTTCATTACGAAAAGTCGAGGAATTTTCCAAAGCATTCTTAAAACTACGTTTTCTAATCATTTTATCTATTAAATCTACATTATAACCATTACACAAAGCTATGTCCTTAATTAAAGTTTTTTCTTTCTCAAACCTATCCTTGTTGAGATTAATGAAGTCAAAGATGCGATTAAGAGCTGTAAGAAAATTGTCACCCCGGCTTTGAAACGAAAACTACATGTATCCAACCCAATTATACCACGACTGTATTGTTTACCTAAGGTACATAAACCAGGTAAGTCCATGCGTCCTATTGTTTCGGCAATCGGAGCACCAACTTACTTTTTATCAAAATGGTTGTCAAAAGAATTTGATAAGTTACCTGTTACTCAAACTGGTTTTGCGGTAGTTAATTCGAATGAGTTTATTAATAAAACCCAGGATATTCAGTTGGAGGAAGGGGAAATTTTGATTTCTTTTGACGTATGCTCGTTGTTTCCAAGCGTCCCTATTCCAGAAACTTTAGATTTTTTAAAAGACCTATTATATAGGAATAAATTTAGTAGTGAGATGGTAAATGACTACATAAAACTCACTCAGATTTGTATGAAACAAAATTGTTTTTTGCATAATAGTAATATTTATGAACAGCATGAAGGGACAGCAATGGGGAACCCTCTATCTCCTTTTATTGCCAGTCTTTTCATGAATAAGTTTGAAACAGATGCAAAAGAAACTTTTGATTACTTCCCTAGAGTATGGCTTAGGTATGTGGATGATATTTTCGCAGTATTTGACACTAAAAGTGAGAATGTAGACAATTTTGTTTCCAAATTAAATAATTGTTTCCCTTCAATAAAATTCACTTATGAAATTGAAAACAACGGAAGACTGCCATTTTTAGATGTATTAGTCATAAAGAATGAGACAAATAATTTAGAATTTGATATATACAGAAAGGACACCAATACACTAAGATATATACCTAAAGACTCACATCATTGCCCTCAACATAAAATGGCAAGTTTCAACTTTTTAATACACCGGTTACTCAGCTTCCCTCTCAACAAGGATAGGTTTGAGAAAGAAAAAACTTTAATTAAGGACATAGCTTTGTGTAATGGTTATAATGTAGATTTAATAGATAAAATGATTAGAAAACGTAGTTTTAAGAATGCTTTGGAAAATTCCTCGACTTTTCGTAATGAAACAGAAATTTCTAGATATGTATCGATTCCATTTGAATCGCGCTTCACCAGAGGGTTAAAAAAGATTTTTAAAGAAGTAGGATTAAATATTGTATACTCTTCAAGTAATAGTTTGAAAGAAAAATTAGGGAACCCTAAAGAAAAAGTGGAAGAAAAAGAAAAGTCCGGGATTTATGAAATTAGTTGTCAAAATTGTAATAAAAAGTATGTTGGCCAAACGAGAAGATCTATTTCAGTAAGATTTAAAGAGCATATGGCTCATCTAAAATATGGCAGGTTTGATAAATCTAGTGTTGCCCAACATGCATTTGAAAATGACCATAAAATAGACAATAGTAATTTAAAATTAATTAGAAACGTCATTAATATTAGACAACTAGACGCCGTAGAGAGTCTAGAGATTCATAAGTGTAAACATAATATTATGAACAGTGACAAAGGCCCAATTCCAGGTAGCCTGCTTTTTGATTTAGTAAATTAGTTTAGTTTTCAGGTAATTAAAATTAGGTAGCCTATAAATAGACAGTAATTTTTGTTTAGTCTTTAGTTTTAATCATCTCCTGATGATGCCAACTTGGTTGGCGAAACGTACGTCGAGAGTGTTTGTTATGGTTTGGTGTTTTGTGGTAATTGTAACATTTCGTATCTTTACACCAAAGGTTCCACCATTTTTTATAGTTAGATTAGATTAGATTCATATTACACAGCTGGGGTGTCAAACTGGCGGCCCGCGACAGGTTTTTTGCGGCCCGTGCAGTCTCCAAGCAAAAAATAGTAACAAAATAAAAAGATGCAAACAAAGTCGAAATTTCATTTTTAATTTTACCTCTAAAACCCTAATCGATATATCGAAATCAGATTGATTTTAACAAACAACTGAACAATAAAACGCGTCTTTTGATTTAGCAATGGCAAGGTCTGTGTGGTCCGCATGAGTTGTATACCTATACACTAATAAGGAAACTGGCCCGCGGCCCCGCGCCCCTGATTTAACACGTTTTTCCAAAAATTTGGCAATATTGCCCCAAAGCAAATTAGACCCGCCGGTCAGTTTAGTCATGCATAGGCCCGCTGTATATAAGTAATAAAGTATGACATGGCCGTCACAAGGGGGTGGCCTGCCGGGAGTTCTTGCTTGCCTACCAAAAGGCACTCCTTTGTTGATAAAACATGCACCTATCGGCTATCAGTAGATCATGCATTATGCAATATTATCTCGCCATCCCGCACTGGTCCGAATTTCAGAAAAAATGACCAAAACAATGAATTTATCACTTTAACTTATACAGCTAAATAAATAATTTAACGCTTTTCATTTGTATCGCAAAAGTACGTTTTATTAGATCTGTGTCATTGACTCACGGAAACCCTGTTGATGAGAAGAGCTGTGTCAGCGAGTAAATGGAGTCAAAATATGCGGTTAGTTGCTGAGAGTCGGGTAAATGGAAAACGTTCTATAAAGGCCGGTTCTCGCGTATCGATATTAGTATGGTCAACTAAAATTGAGTGAAAATTAGCGTGAGAACCTTTGCTTCAATTCAAAAAACTTTTTAATGGATCATGTACATTTCAATTTGATAATGAGGTTGACTCATTTCTTGAACTTTTCGTTCAAAAAATGAGTCAGTCTCGATTCGTTATCAAGTTGAAATGTACTTGTAGCGTGTAAACCTAGTTTCCAGTCCACTTTCAACTGCGCAAACGATACACTGTTTTTATATTATCGGTGCGTGCATTTATTATTAAAAATTGTGGCAACAATTAGTCTTAAGAGATCTGAAAGCGTTATGCTGAAATTTTTGGATTTATTTTCTAAGTTCTTATATTAACAAAACGGCTATTAATAATCTGTACTGATCAATTTTAATTGATCAACTAAAATCAATCCATGAGAACCTGCCATGTAGGTTATTGACCGTTTAATTTTATATTAAAGAATAGATCCGCCTATCATTTTTTTTATTTAGGAGACATTTTTAAATTTAGGGAGTATCAACTTTATCGAACATTTTTGTCCATTTCGTGAGTGAAACATGCTTTGAAATTTGAATTAAAATATTACAATAACAAAACATTAGTTTGTATTGATGGGAGTGTGGTATGTTTAAGCCCACGTTTAGCATCAACTTTTCAAGGTCATAACGGCACAAGTTGCTAAAGGTCATGACTCATTTTGTGCATGCAATCGTGTTTGCGGTAATAATATATAGACAACTATTTTTAAGCAAACAAATAATCAGTCTTGTGGCAGGTGATCATCGATAGACCTGTTCCTCTTCCCCTCGTATTATTTCTCTCTGTTTCCTATATAGTTTGTTTTGAGTTTGTGCATCTTTTATATGGGAAAGGTAAGTAATAATATTGATATTTTTAATAATAAAACATGTATTTCGTACAGTTTACATAATTTGTGTCCAACCGGTTTACCAACTAAAATAATCTTTAATGAGAAGAGGCATGGCTTTGTATAGAAAAAGCGAATGTTTTGGATAATATTTTACCAACAATTGATTTACAGTTATTCCCCCACTTTTCTCTTAGTGTCTTTTGTTAAATATCCAGCTCGAATGAACGGTCGTTGATTTTTTGTTCAGCAAAACCATGCCCTGGCCTCTTCCGATTTTAATACTACTGTACTGACCTGGAAAACACTTGTTAACATGACTTTTTACTTCTATATTCAGTAAGGAAATGATAGGTGTAGTATGATGATAAAATCGAAAAATCGTGCGTGTGATAAGATAAGATTCTGGATAAATTGCCCTGAAAATGTAAAGAAAAGTGGTTTTCCGCGTGGCGGCTGTGCTCGTGTGTGTGTGCCTGTTTACAATAGCTTCTGAAAAAATGCACCGATTTGAATTATTTTTTTATGTTTGTCTCGGTAAGGACTTCAGGCTTATTAATTTTGATGCCGATCGGTTCAGTGGTTTTGGAATTTTGTGAATATTTTGTACCTATATGTAACAAATAAATTTTGAAGTGACCCAATATTCTAAAATGACCCTTATGGTATGCCCATTCATCATGTAACGTTTCGTGCTTTTATACGAAAGTGAACACTGAACAATAATTTATTATGATATACCGCTGCTCTATGTACTCAATTGGTGTGAAGAGAAATCAGAAAATGTTAATTTGCAAGTTAGTTACAATTTTTTTGGTTGACATGTAACACATTAACAAGTTATTTATTATTTTATAATTTCTCTTTGCACCGGTAGACTATCAATCAGTGAAATAAATAAATTTATATTTATTTAACGATTACATTTTGTACATCCTATAATTAAAATATAAATAAAATTCTTCGATAAGTTATACATATATAATACGTACAAATGAATGCAAAGTTTGCATTTGTGTTAGAAACACCCATCGAAATGACGTAACAATATGATGCAACAATGGAAAAATTCATTTTTCAAACCTATGTCACCGTCGGGACTCTAACCCGAAAATTCCACTTTCGCGGTGGCTGAGTTGACAATTACTCTACAGTGACACGTTTTTAAACAATCAATTGATTTTATAACGTAAGCAACCCCTAAGGGGATGCATTGCACAACCTAAACCACTGAAGATAGAAACATGAAATTGGGAAGTTATGTTCCTTACAGGGTGTAGACGCGCACTAGGAAAGGATTTTTCGGAAATCACCCCCTACAAGGGTGAAATGGGGTGGTCTGTCTGTAATATCGAAATAACTGCCTTTTTTTAAGCTTATATATTATTATGGTTAGTTGTATGCTATTAAAACACAAACTAGTGTTAAAACTTACCACCAGCCCGAGTTCGCTTCACAGGGGGAGAGGTTCTCGCGGGGGTGGATAATAAATCATACTTCGCTTAGCAAGGGAAGAATTTATCGCGGGGGGGATAATAAATTAACAATATACTAAATATTTTGAGCGGACCCACTGGTGACCGCTATTAAATCATATTTTCATACCAGCCGGGCGAAGCCAGACGGGAATAAAAAAACGTTACTTTACTGTAAGATTTGAATTTCTCATGTCAAAAAATCCCCATAGGTATTCCAAATTTCATTAAAATGCCTAAATTATTTTAAAAGTTATTTAAGAAAATCCGAGAGAAAATCAAAAATCAAAATTAAACTTTGACACCTTGTATCTCTTTTAATATCAAATTTCGGAATAGACATGTTGGGGTCTATCGCAATGTTTTTTTTGTAAGGAATCAGCTGTTACTTTATGTCCCATTCTTTTTGGGACACCCTGTATAAACATAACATTAAATTTCGGTGAATTACATTAAAATACCTACCTATTTGAATTTCCAGTGTTTGGGTATTACCAAGCTCTATTCAAAAGGAAATTACAAATTTAAAATAACAACATTGTAATAATTTTTTTGCACATTATGTACAATAATCTATTTTAAACATAAAAACTCGGGTTGCCGATAAAATGGTGTAATTGCTAATAGGTACATGCACTAACGTCATTAAATGTATCATAGACGCTAAAGACCTCAGTTGTCGAGCTTCTATAATCTTCAATCTCTCTCTCTCTCTCTCAAATGTATCATTATATGAGTTTAAATTTGGTTTTGAACAAATTAAAAAATATAATTCCTAATTATTAATACATTCGCAAACATGATATTTTTCTCAGTTTCAATATTGGGCAAGCATTTCATCAATCCGATATACCATCTGCACCAAAGTACCTATAATACACCCTTCTGTAACTACCTAATTCACTAGTGTTTTCATAAATGTTGTACATCCGTTCAAGTCGATTTTGTTAAAATTTAAGCAGCATATTTTAATTTTCAGTAAAGAGTTAAATTTCAATTTTGAAACAATTCTAGGAATTTTTTCGAGGTTTTCGGGCCCAAAAATGTTTAATGTGCAACATATTTTACTAAAATTTGCGGGACTCCAAGCGCGTGATGATGAAACGTTGACTGTCGAGATTGGATGGCACTTTTTAAACCATATATCGTCGGGTTAAAACAGAACTATCTTAAGTCCAAAAACAGCGTTTTTGAGTTATATACACCATTAGACTAGATTTTCATCAATATTTTTACTGCAGAAGTAACATAAGTCTACAAAAATTGTAGTACCTAGGCATGGCATAGGTACGAAATAGCTTATGTTTATGCTTGTATCCATATGTAAAACAGAACTATTTTAAGTGCATTTAAAACTACATAAGATACTTCTACATTGAAATTATTTGCGTACAATTAAATTACGTTAGGACATAAGATATTGCGTCATTGTTTATTTACCGGTGTGTTTTTAAGTTTGGTGCTTAAATTTTTGTTTTTATGTGTGCTATCGTATAAAAAACATTAATTTTTAATAAAATGGCATCTAGAGGCAAATATCTCGTAAAACTAGCTCTTGAACAGAGCAAAAATAAATTTACACCAGCTAATAATAATCAACTACAATCAGTGTCTAACAATATTTCTAATGAAAATGATGCTACGAACACTGAACATGAGATGAAAATTAAGATTCGTTCGAATGAAAATCCAAATAATAATATTATGAACAGTGAAAGTGATGTTAGTCATCAGAGCGAATTTGTATTAAATTATAATGATGGTGAAATAAAAATTAACAATCCTATGAATGAAAACCTAGAAACATTGAACTTCTCAGATAATATGAGTAGGAAAAGTAATGATAATCCTCAGAACGACTTGGTGTTACATAATGATGATGTGAAAATTAACAATCCTTCGAATGGAAACCTAGAAATGTTAAACTTTTGTGATAACATGAGCAGGGAAAGTGATGATGATCCTCCAAATGACTCTGTGCTACAAACTGATGAGAGTGATAATGACCCTTTTGAAACAGATGGAAGTGATACTGATTATTGACCCTCTAGTGAGAATGATGTAACCGATATAGGAAAGTATTTTTTTTAATTTTGAACTTAAATAATTTAATTACGGGCAATTTGTGATTAAACTCCACAATTATTGTAACGGTGCTAGGTAGACTACATTTTGATTTTTTAAATATGTAAAATTACTGAATCAATGTAGCACAAACAGTTATGTAAAACTTTTCTGTATAAACTGATAACATTACTTTAAGTGTATTCTATTTTGTAATTATTGGCAATGTTTTTTATCAATACAAACTTTATTTTACAGAATATGTTGCTAAACAAATAGAAGACAACTTGGAAGGTAATATTCAAGGAAAACCTGAGAAAACAAGAAAAAGAAAGCGAAATGAAAAGTGCTGGAAGAGAAATAAAATAAAGACCCTAAGAAATTCTGGAAAACAGTATTTAAGTTGGACAGGAAAGAAACTGCAAGTCGAAAATTAAAAAAGGGTTGCAGTAACTGTAGACAGAAATGTTCTCAGAGATTTTCGGAAGAGCAAAGAAAAACTATATTTGAATCGTACTGGAACTTGGGTGACATAAATCGACAAAGGGATTTCATTGCTAAATTTGTCAAGTTTGTTCCAAAATTACGCTCAAGGAAAAAATGCGAGGAAAACATAGTCAAGGAAGATAACAAATCCAGGAATCGAACATTAACTTATTTTTATCATTTACCGATTCAAGGTAAGGTACAAAAAGTATGTCAGAAATTCTTTTTGGATACACTGTCCATTAGTCAGCAAATGGTGAAGACTGTGGCAAATAAATGGAATCCGAATGTTGGAATCGTAACTGAAGACACAAGAGGGAAAGTTCAATGTAACACCCGCTTACCTTTACAAATAAAGCAAAGTGTAAGGGATCACATTAATAGTTTTGACTCTGTAGACAGTCATTATTGTAGAAAAGAATCAAATACCAGATATTTAAAACAATCTTTGAACATATCCAAAATGTACGTTCTATATAAGGAAAAATGTAACGAGAATGGATTCACACCTGCCAAGGAATGCATTTATCGACAAATTTTTAGAACTGAATTTAATATAGCATTCCATATTCCCAAAAAGGATCAATGTGACGTGTGTGAAAAATATAAAAATTCGGATCAACAGGAGAACATTAAGAAATAAAGGTTTTTTTTTTAAATACAAACAATTATAAAATTTTGTTTTACTGGTTTTTATTATGAATAAGGAGATTTATTATATCTTATGTCCAGTTAAAAAAAATAATAAATATTATGCAACTATTGTATGTCCATTAATTTTTTTTTCTGAAAGAAATAGATAAAATACTAAATATACATGAAAACTAATTGCAATTTATTAGCAAATAATTTTACAACCACAAAAAAAATTGTAAAGACATATTAAATAATCGTAAAAATGACCTTCTTTTGCGTTTTCTGTAAAACAGTAAATCAGGATATAAGATAGTTCTGTTTTAACCCGACGATATATTTATTGATATTCAAACATAATCTCTGTAACATAGTGTGCGTTGTCTGTTTCGAATTTCCCTTGTCTTTTATGGCGCTATTCTGTAGGTAATGTTGGAAATTATAGTGCTGTTAGATTTTTGTCACTTCCTAACAAATTAGACAGAAATTTTACAGTGCTGTTAATTTAAACATTCACCATACATAATGACGCCACCACAACTTCGTGCCGCTTCCAAAAAGCTTCAGGTTTTATATTATACGGCTTAGCCACATGAATGTATCTATAGATATAGCCGATGGTAACAGAGTTGGGAAAGAACATTTCAACATCCAACA
>JBDIXK010000336.1:0-10976 GCA_039654895.1 Mongoloraphidia duomilia
TCAGCTTGGACGACCTGAGACTTACGCAGTGTGGCCCTATAAGTTCTGGCGCCCTTTGATCTCTCGGTCGGTATCTGGCCCACTAAGTAATCTTCCAACGAGGTCCGTCTCTGGTTAGGTGATACTAGTGTAGAGGTGACTTCAAATTTAAATTAAATTATTTTGACGCACGATTCATTGTGTGCGTTCACTTTTTGTGTTGTCCTAAGTGTCGAGTGGTAGGTGGTTGGGTTTTTTATTGCCCATTAAGGGCTTTTCTTGTATTTAAATTTTAGAGGCTGCTTCCCAAAACAAGTGCGATCGTAACTAGAAAATAATTTTTGTTTTTCGACCCATGACCCCGCGCCGTCGGTAGCTAGCCGCGCAACCGTTTAAATTCGGGTCTTTCAGAGCAAAAGCAATTACTATAATATATATATATATAAACAGACATTTCCAAAAATGGTGCCAAAGTGTTCAGGAGGCTATGAAACGTCGAGAAATTTTGGTCCGACCCCTAGGTCCCGCCATCCGACCGACGCCAATAGTGTATGTGCCATATGGCAAATACACTAAAAATTGAATTTTTATTATTATTTACTTAAACAGATGAGATCTGTGTATAACAGAGACACATTACTAACATTTTATCATGATAGTAAATACTATCAAATATACCATTCTTATTTGGGGAATGTCAGGAGATAGACACAGAATTTTTGTTTTGCAAAAAAGAATTTTAAGATTAATTTTCAATTTAAAATATAGAGATTCGTGTCGAAATCTATTTAAAGAAAACAAGCTACTAACTTTTTACGGAATTTTTGCTCATGAGCTGCTCACAGTTATGCATTCTAATAAGTATTTTTTTGAAAATAATAAACAAAAACTATATAATACCCGCAACAACGATATTGTTTTAAAGCATAACACGACATTTTTTGAAAAAAGTCCTATCTATATAGGCTATAAAATTTTTTACAAATTGCCAGATGAAATAAAAATCATAAATAAAACAGAATATTTTAAAAATAAATTAAAAAAACATTTTTGTAATACTGTGCCTTATGATTTAAAGGATCTTTTTTAATATGTATTAGATTTTCCTGACGTTTGTATCCACATTAGTGGCTTTTCAATAAAAATTATTATTATTATTATAGATAGTAAAAAAAGCCTGCACCCCCGTTCTAATCTCTTTGGTGTTGAATTAAAAAAAAAACTCGAACAACCCATAAGCTTCCTCAATAAACGGGCTATCTAACAAAAAAAAATTTGAAATCGGACTGGTAGTTCCTGAGATTAGCGCGTACAAACACAGAAAATATTAGTATAGATATAGACAAAAAATCCTATACCCCCGTTTTATCACCTTTGGGGTTGAATTTAAAAAAACTCGAATAGCCTATAACCTTCCTCAGTAAACGGGCTATCTAAACAAAAAAATTTCCAAATCGGGCTGTTAGTTCCTGAGATTAACGCGTCAAACCCACAGGCATAAAAACAAACTTCAGCTTTATAATATTATTAGTACAGATATAATAAATACAGCTTCTAAAGGCGTTGCTGCGAGGTAATTTTTTCGCGTTTAATGATATTTAAAAAAATGTGAGTTGTCGTAGTACGCCTGGCAGATGTGAAACATTTTCATAGCTTGAATCCCCGCGATAGATTTATCAAAATAAAATATACCTAGCCTATATCACTTAGGGATAATGTAGCTTTCTAATAGTGAAAGAATTTTTAGAATCGGTTCAACTGTTCCAGAGATAAGAATTTATGAGATTTATTACCTCTCCCCCCCGCGAGAAACTCTCCGTATTGAAACAGCAATACACATATATTTACACACACACTTAACATAGCGAATGTGCAACAGTATTAGTGCGGACGACGCGACGTAACATTTGGCGACGTTCAAACGATTTTACACCCGTACCTAAAGATGTTTCACATCAAAAAAATACCGACAAGGGCGAGTAGAACTCGCGCCCTGAGGGTCTGTACCATTATAACAATTTAATAATAATTACTTTGTTAAGGTTCACAGCAATTCACAAACTTAATAAAAATTAAGTTTGTCACGTAAGAATTCCACATAGAATTAGATATTAATGATTTTCGAACTTGTGCTTTCCTTCGTGCCAAATTTCATGATTCTAGGCCAACGATAGAGTGATTTTTTATATTTTTATTGCATTGAATCAGAAGTTTGAATTTTTTACAGAACTATAGGGTTGTAAATCTTAGTATCTGATATTTATTTCAACTCAATACCTCTAGCCGTTCCTGAGAAAAAGGGTCTTGATAAACTGCAGATGGACAGCAAAGTGATCCTATAAGGGTTCCGTTCTTTTTTTCATTCTGAGGTATATGGAACTCTAAAATTACATAATTTTTTCAGATTTTCGAATAATAAAATACTCTTTTTATCCTAAAACTGAGCATTGCGATGCTATAGAGCCTTTTGATCCCCCTTTCAAGAAAACTAATAAATGCATTTAATTTTAAAAAATGGTAGGTATACCTTATGATGAAACATAATATGCATTATGTAGTCTTAAACAAATAATCATTCATTTTCATTTTTTCTCTGCAGTATATTCCAATATAAGCCAAATGCTCAAAAGCATAATATTATACCTACATGATAGTCTAAAAATTAAGGAACTTTATTTTAAAAAATGGCTATCAATCTTATTAGAAGGAAAATATTTAATGACCGCATGTCCAGAAATACTTATTTTTAGTTTCTTTCAAAATAGATTTAGCGTACCAGAAACCTAAAAATCTGAATGTGATTCCAAAAAATGATGTTTCTATCATAAAAAAAAGAATTGTTTCATATATATCTATAACTTTATTTTTTATATTTTATGAACATTGAATATTGTAATTTTCATACTTGAACTCATTATACAGACGCTAATGACCTATGTTGTCTATAATCCACAATTCAATTCAATTGAACTCATTATAGGTAGTTGAATATACACGCCATGTTATAAATCTATAATGTAATTAGTTGTCATGTCCATCGTAACTATATATAAGAGATTAATGGGAACTTGGACCGTGGGTTGATTGAAACTCAGTTAAAATTTTAATTCGCAACGTTTCGTCTATATTTTAGACTTCTTCAGGCTCTGTGAATAATAACCACATACATTACTGTACAACTCATACAAACTTATAATATTATATCTTATTACAAACCTTAAAACATAACACGAGTATGTCAGTAATAATTGTGTCTGTTGAACAAATGAATTTTAATGAAATTATTATGATCAATTATTTCAAAGGATTTTTGATTATTATATTATCGCTGTAAATGAATGATGACTACAGATTATTACTGACATACTCGTGTTATGTTTTAAGGTTTGTAATAAGATATAATATTATAAGTTTGTATGAGTTGTACAGTAATGTATGTGGTTATTATTCACAGAGCCTGAAGAAGTCTAAAATATAGACGAAACGTTGCGAATTAAAACTTTAACTGAGTTTCAATCAACCCACGGTCCAAGTTCCCATTAATCTCTTATATACAAATCTATAACTTAGATGTACACTTTTATAATAATTTAAAACTAAAACGTCGAAACAACCGAAAATATGATAATAATATGAGACTTACTTGTTTTGAGATTTTATAATTTAGAAGTTTTAAAGTTATATAAAAATAATAAAATTGCGAGTAAAATTGTGTAAAATTGGAAGTTAATTTTCAATACGATCGATGCGTTGTTAAAGATCATTAAAGTATTTAGTAGTTGATCAACAAAAAATAAATTATTTAGAAAAAAATTTAAAAATCAAAAAACCAGCGAACTAAAAAGATGGAAACAAGATCAAATGAAACTGTGCAGTCGATATTATCATTTGATCTTGTTTCCATCTTTTTAGTTCGCTTATGACGCAGTCGGATTTTTTGATTTAATTCTATATTTACGTATTTTTAGTGCTATTTGTATTGTATTACATACAATTTTTAATAATAGTTAAACAACAGGAAATAAGCATTTATCTGTGCAATACGTTTTATTGTATTGCCAACATCTCATCAACTTTGTTGAATCATGGCTCTATAGATATAATGAATAAAAATACATAGAAAGCCATATCACATATACAAATTATTACTAAATTTATTGTCAGGTTAATACACTGTATTTTTATTCATTATAGATTCCTAATGGAGTCAACAATGTTAATGAAACGTTGGCAATAAAATAAAACATATTGCACAGGTAAATTTCCCGTTATTAAGCTATCATTAAAGATATACTACGAGTATATTACGTTAAACAAAAAAACGATAATATGAATTACATATTTAATATTAAATATAATATACATATTTTTTTAAATCGTCTCAACGAAAATACTACGAGGGAATAAAGCATCCCACATACATACTTACATACATAGATAGTTCGAAAAACATAACCCTACCTTTGCTGTCACGCAGTCAGGTAAATATCCAAAATTCTTCGCTGGTAGCGCTGTACCGACCTACGTAAGGAGCCTCAAAGCGGTTCAAAATATTTGAACATTAAATTATATTAGTGGGACTATTCACCAAGGATCTATAAGATTTTTAAAAGTTATTTCTAATGTGATTATAAAAAAATCGCAAAAACTGTGCAAATAATATCATAAAAACTTCAATGCGTGTATAGCACCGAAACCCCTATGACAAAATAATGATCCAGATCAACAATTTTTAACTTCCCATTGGAAGTTATTGTAATGGGCCCGAAAATCGAAATCAAAAAGGAAAAAAAAAGGTCACTACACTATTTTTACACTACTTTTAGAAAGAATCCTGTGTGTGTGTGTATGTGTGTGTGTGTACGTATGTACGTATGTACGTACGTACGTACGTATGTATGTGTCCATTTCTTTCTAAGACGAAATCTCGAGAATGAAAAATGATATCGACTACGTTACGGTGCCAATCGACGCGTATTAACGTAAATATGATCTGAAAGAAATTTTTTCAAAATCGGTTCAGCCGTTCTTTTTTCTTAACCAAATAACCTCCAAAAAAGTAGATTTTACATAATATCTCGCGAATAAAAAATTATATTGACTTCGTAAGGGTGTCAATCGAGGCGTGTTAACGTCATTTTGATCCGACATAAATTTTATAAAAATCGGTTCAGCCGTTTTTTTTTTTTAATTATTGTTAAAAATAAATAATAATTATGTTTTAATGATTAAAATGATTACTTTTCTGTGTAATATCTAATTTAATTATTATTATTAAATATTTATCAAACTGGGAAGTTCGTCGTGTGGACCTCAAGGGTCGCACTTTAGTCCTAACAAACGACCCACCTCACGGCTTGTTTAAGTATTTGAATTCTAAACAATAATATACTTATTATTTTTTTGTGTATTAATAATGCTTTAAGTAAGTACAATTATTGTTAATAACTAGCGGGCTATTATATATTTGCTATTGAATAGTATTTAAAGCCTAAGAAAACTTCGTGCAAAACTCTTTTAATAATGTTTATAACAAACTTCAGCACAATTTCTTGTATCCAGAATTTTCGATTAGATGGCAAGTGACAACTATGTCTTCATGTGATGTGAGGTTCAAAATAAGAACAAAATACCGATTTTAGTTTTGCATTTAGTAATTTAACATTTTGACTGCCTTCCTGTCATCAACGTTGTCGGAACCTTAAATTATTAAATGCAAAACTGAAATATCAACATTTCGTTATTATTTTGATCCTTACGCCACATGAAGGCTTCAACTACCATCTAAAAATTCGACCTAATATTTAGTAAAAAATTGGTTGCCAAAAACACTGACAGTACATGAATACTAGGACAATTTTAAATGATTTTTTAGTGATTTTAATTACATCACTATGAAAGTTTCCTTCACTCTCATTCTTACTGAAAATAATTAGGCGTAAGTCATCAAATACACATCTCAGTGCCAAACCTTGCCGACAAAATGGAATTATGACATTAGAATATGTAAAATGTTTTTTCGTTGGAGAGCAGCCAATTATATAATTGTTTCGAAACATATTGGAAAAAATCATTTTACCAACCAGTGGTCACAGTCAGGATTCTAACCTGAACCGTTCCACTTTCGCGGCGGAATGAGCTTACAACACTCAACCGTGACAAGGTTGCTAAATTAACATTGTCCTTATATGCTTCAGAATCAATAGATTTTCACTACATGCGAGTGTCAATTCATATATGCTAATTCAATAGCTATAATATGAAGTGAATCCTCGAACCAGCGAGAGCCCAACATGAAAGTGAATCCTGACTGTGACCACTGGTTAGTAAAATGATTTTTTCCAATATGTTTCGAAACAATTATATAATTGGCTGCTCTCCAACGAAAAAACATTTTTCAGTTGCATTTCAGCCGTATAAAACTATTATTTTATATTAGAATATGTCATTTTGTGAAATTAAAGTTAATCAAAAATATAAAAGCTCGAAATGTGAATCATGCGTAAATTAACATATTTATAACAAAAATATATTTTCAAAATTACAACACATGAATATTCTATTTCTAAGTGCAGGTGGTATTTTCTACTGTTGTGTCCCAGCTCACTGAATGAAATTACAAAATATGTTACGAATATTGTTACAACCTGATGGTGGGTGGGATAATTCTAGTCTGCGATCTGGAACGCCAGTATGTAAGTGGGCAAAGAGTGATATCTTGTTTACACTACACATTACTACAGAAGTGAAACTTACACACAAAATCTACAGCAAGTGTTATAAACTGATATTTACAAAATAATAAATGTTATTTTGTTTTCGTTATAAAGACCTATTTTTATATGAAATTATCATAAATAGATAAAACACGAAAAAACTCATCTTGTTTGTTTCTTATGTCAAGCTCATAGAAACACTAAGCAAAGCAATGTTGTGGTCGACAATGCAGATTGCAGAGTATTGATGTTGTCTCAAAAAGACACATCATCGTTGCCATGGTTACACCAGCATTAAATCTTTAACGCAAACGTTAAACGGCCCGAACTTGCCTAAGAAGTTAGACTTCAAAAAGAGATTTATTCCGTGACCAAACTCGTTATTTACAACAGATTCAGGACATAAGAGCAGTAACATTAGCACTTATTTGAAAAGGCGGTTTTAATTCAGAGACAGACAGACGTGCATGTGGATTACTTAGCTGACCAACTATAACATTACATTCTGCAGCAGAAGTGTCACTTTGTGATATACACTACACGAATAGGTTTAACGTTCAAGTTAGATGTGTACATCACATGACTTACTTATGTTGGATTAGATTTTGTGAACAGATTTCCGTATTTACTGCTTTTCTGTCTTCTAAACAAATTAAAACTCGCAACTGTGGAATCCGATAAAGATCAATTATTTGCCTTTAATATCATGGAAATCTCAGAAATGTGTACAAGTACCTATACTGAATAAAATTTGCAATAATAATGTGTATTAGGTATACACAAAATTTACAGTGACCCCCAAAATATCACTCAATTTTAATGTAAATTGTTTATTAACTTTATGTAGTAAATTACTTGCAAAACACATGTATCTCTCAGGACTTTATTCCACGATAATAGATCTTTGATCATTGACGGCGTCAACTCCAAAATAATGCCCAGCCAACCCAAAATTTCAAATAAACTGAAAAAAAAATAAATTAAATATATATTACCGCCAATGTTGATTATAGTGTTGGTGTTTCCATTCGTGTCGGGACGAGAGATGTCGAAATGAGACAACACTTTTTCTCGTTAGGACAAAAATGAGCTTCAAGTCCTCAATGTTTCTCATATTTTAGAGTTTAATTCAAATTGGGGCCTATTTTCGTGCTGCATTATAAAAATATGATAAAAAATCTCAATGTACCCTATATACTATTAGTAGTACAGTAATTTTAGATTTCCACTGCGGAATATTTCCCAGTTAACTGAATGTTTGTTTACACCTTCGTTATGGTGTTTTGAAAAACGTATAAAAAGTCCCCACCGATATCGTGCCGGAGTTGCCAGATATTCAAGGTTCAAGTTCACGATAGACGGTTTTTAGCGAATTTCTCGGTTCTGTTCCATTTTTAGTAAAAAATAATTGTTATCAATCTTCTAGAGGACAAAATTTTCTACAACTTTCGTGTAAACATTTTTTGCCTATGATACATAGTTTTACTTATTTAAGTACCTGCGGCTTCCTCCCCATCGATTTTACATAGCGCGAGATTATGCTGCTTTCCGACGGCCTAACATAATGATTTGTACCTTTATTTTAAGTTGAACTTAAAGCTAACGAACAATTATAATTATATCGAAATTAATGCAGTAGCTCTCTAACTATAAACAACCAAACATACAAATCGACAGCAGTGAAACAGGCAGACAGACAGACCATTTTTTTTGGAAAATACGATATTTATACTTGACATCAATTATAAAGGTCATTCGTAAAGTAATTTTGTAAAAACAATTTACAAGGGTTGAGAGAGGGCGGTTTCAGTATGAGTATGAATTCGCGTACCTTATAACACACTCTACTAAGTGTAGCCCGGAGTAGCCATACTTTTAATTTTTTTTAATTCCTTTACGAATAGTCTTTATAACAATTATAAAGGCTATTCGTAAAGGAATTTTGTAAAAAAATTTAAAAGTACTCGTACTTAATCCGCCCTCTCTCAACTCCTGTAAATTTTTTTACAAAATTACGTTGCGAATAGTCTTTATAATTGATGTCAAGTATAAATATCGTATTTTCGAAAAAATATTGTCTGTCTCTCTGTCTGTTTAAGTGTTGTCGATTTGTATGTTTATAGTGCTTATAACTAGAGAACTACTGCATTAATTTCGATAAAATTATAGTTAATCATAAGCTTAAAGGTAACTAATAAGGATACGAATCATTATGTCAGATCCTCGGGAAGCAGCATAGTCCCGCTATGTAAAATCGAGGGGGAGGAAGCCGCGGGTACTTAAATAAGTAAAACTATGAATCGTTGACAAAAAATGTTTATTCAAAAGTTGAAGAGAATTTTGCCCTCTACAAGATTGCTCAATGTTAGAACTTGAATATGAGTATTATTAATAAGTAGACATCTTGTTATAAATTTTTATACAAAAAGTAATATCCACACAAAATATTATTTCACAGCTTTTTCTGAACCAAATTCTTCCTAAAATTCACTAAGCTGAACTATCACATCTATAAAAGCTCTTCTGTAATTTGAACAGGGACACATCGATCGAAAACTTTACTGGGCACAGAATGTTATGAAATAAAAAAATCATGTCAAGATTTTTTCTAGTAAAACCACGTGTAGTACTGAAAGATAGGTAATATTGAGTGACACCATAAAGTTGGTTTCTTAGGGCTAATATACGCAGGTGTCCAGAAAATCTATACATATTCAAAAGAAGGAGTACAAGAAGGCTCTTCAAAAGGCTGAATCTACTTATGTACAACATGCAATTCTATCGGCAAAAAATAAATCAAAAGTCACATGGGAAGTGGTCAATAATCTCTTGGAGAAAAGAAGAAAAGTGTGGATAGCTGAATTAGAGATAAATAGGCGTTTAGAACAAGATCCTAAAAAAGTATCCGAACATATAAATGAATATATCGCCACCAAAATTGAAAAAAAGAGAAATTTTCTTTGCTAATAATAAAAGTACCTCTTGCACGCACACGTCTAATCAACACCCAACAATATTTATTGAACCAACTATATGCGAAGAACTGTTTAATATAATAATAACAAATAAAAAAGCACCGGCATCGATGGATAACAACTGAAGTGGTTAAAGAATGCAACATTTACATTGTTGAACAGTTATCACATATATTAAACCTTTCTTTCGAGCAAGGAAAATTTCCGTCATAGATTGAAAGTGGCGGTTGTCAGAACGATTTTTTAAAATGGAGCAAAAAATCAAATAGAGAATTACAGACCAATAACACTTCTACCAATATTCTTCAAAATTGCCGAGTATGCAGTCCAGTCTAGACTAGTAACACATATCGAAAAAACATGGCGTTCGTCAAGAAAGTTCCACAACTACAGCTTCTATAAGTTTGTTAGAATATGTTTATGAGTCATTAGATGATGGAAATTGTACGGCTATTATCCTCTTCGATTTATCTTGCGCATTCGATAGTATGGACGCGGAAATTTTATTAGAAAAACTGAGCTATTTTGGAATTCGAGGTAAATGTGCAGAATGGATTCAAACATATCTATCTGACAGAAAATCGTTTGTTAAAGTGAATGGGGCCTTCTCATCGGAAAAAAATTACAACATTGGCGTCCAACAGGGTTCCATATTGGGTCCCCTCGTGTTCTCTTTGTATGTCAACGACATGTCAGAATTTATTAAAAGTAAATGTGTGATTATCTATGCTGATGACATCTCGTTGGGTCTGTCGGCCAACTCAATGGAAAACCCGAGGGGTAAATATCTGAGGATTTATGGTGTACAGCGTGAAGGAATTACGAGGATTTATGAGGATTTATGAGGAATTATAAGGATTTATGAGGATTTATAAGGATTTATGAGGATTTATGAGGATTTATGAGGATTTATGGGGATTTATGGGGATTTATGAGGATTTATTAAGGATTTATGGGGATTTATGAGGATTTATTGAGGATTTATCGAGGATTTACAGAAGAATTAAATCAGCTGTTTATGTTATGCGCGTGCGCGTAACATTTTTTAATTTGCCCGACCGCGTAAACCGGCGGCATTGTGAATAAAATTTGTTTTTGGTGGTGTCATGCAAGTTTGTGTGAGTTCCAAGGTAAGTTTATTATTATATTTATCTCGTGTTGCCATTATTGTACCACATACAATAGGGTATTTGACTAAAAGTTTTTTTTTGTTATATTAATAGAGCAGTAAATTCTGTACAAAATGACATCTAAATCACTTAATTATGATTTCAAATTAGCTCAAAAATAATTTTTGAAATATTTA
>JBDIXK010000337.1:0-10967 GCA_039654895.1 Mongoloraphidia duomilia
TCAAGACGCTAATGACCCGAGTTGTCGACGCGTCTATAATTTACAATAAATAAATCTCGGGCGTCACAAGCGAAACAGGTCCCTGCGTGAGTTGCATGTGACGGTAGTAGTAGTATTGATGTTTGCCGCTTCCGCATCCACCGCGTCGTCACGCTCGCTGTATGTGTTTTTGGTTTAAACGGAATGCTTATGCATTCGCAACACCCTTTCGTTTCTAAAACTAGTACAGCTAAAATTTGAAAAAAAAACTAGTGGCGTTAGAGATAGGTACTTATACGTATGTACATATTTACTAACAGGAAAATTGTTATGATGTTCTCAACAGCCATAGTAAGTTGTCGAAATTCAAAAGGCAAATAATGCGGTTGATGGCATACGGAATCCTCGGCGCGCAAGTCCAAAGGCCAGGACAGATGCGGAGGTTTTAACCGAAGCGTTTACCGAGTCGGTTTCCGAGTCGATAAATACGAAATCGCGCGGGAATTAAAACGTATAGTTGTCAAACACCTGACGATTGATTTTGACAATGATCCTGCAATGATATCCTACTTGAAGTCGTGAACGTCAGTCGTCGTCGGACGTTCGAATTCTACAATGATAGTGCGATTGTTCTATAATAGTAGTACAATGGTACGTTCGTGCAGTCGTGAACGCCGGTCGTCGGGTGTAATTCATGCGTTCGTCCGTCCGTCTAAATTCGTGTAAATTCGTCAAAATCCGTGCAAATTCGTCAAAATCCGTGTAAATTCGTGCATTCGTCTAATTTGCGTCTTCGTGTAATCAGTCCGTCCATCTAAATCCGTATAATCCGACAGCCCGCTTGTTCGTCCGTCCGTCCGTCCGTCTGTCTGTCTGTCTATGTGTATGTATGTATGTATGTATGTATGTATGTATGTATGTCTGTCTGAATGTCTATCTATCTATCTGTATGTATGTCTGTCTGTCTGTCTGAATGTCTATCTATCTATCCTTATATACCTAAGTCTGTCTGTCTGTGTGTATGTATGTATGTCTGTCTGTCTATCTATCTATCTATCTATCTATCTATCCTTATATACCTATGTCTGTCTGTCTGTCTGTCTGTCTGTCTGTATGTACTCTGTCTGTCTATCTGCCATTATGTCTGTCTGTATAGAACGCTCTCTTATCTGCAGCTCTAACAAAAACATTCATGTCGTTGCGATAACTATAAACAAGATAATATGCACGCGGGAGGCTACATCGAGGTGAATCTATATGAGCCATATACGACTGCGCTCGTCTGAATTCGAGGTCATGCTTTGGACGCGCGCTCCCAGGGGGCCACCTCGAGGTAAAACTCCGTGAGTCATACGAGATAACGTCAAACTAAAAATTCTAGGAAAAGTTCAATCGACGTCACGGCGGCTTCGCATGGGGCCGCATTGAGGTAATACTATGAATCATATACGAGTGCTCTTATATATGAATTCGAGGTTATGATTTAGTAATATGTTTGCGAGGAGAGCGTTCGCGTGAATCATCGGCCATCGAGGCCACACGTGCGCGCAGGAGCTACAACGAAGTAACACTATGAGTCACAGACGATTGGAGCCTGGACTCCTGCATGCCCCTCCCTGATTATCTATGGCCGCCGCTGCCCGTTGCCCCCCCGGATGCTCTTGACCCCCCCCCCCCGAATGCCCTTTGCCCACCCCTATGCCCGTGAGGGTGAGGGTGGGCTTGAACTGTCACTAATCTACTACTCATAGTTTTATCCAGATCGTAGCAAATTTATAGGGAAAAATTAAAAAATCTTAAAACGCTAATATCTCCGAAACTAATAGAGATAGACGATTTTTGTCAACGGGAATCGATTCAGCGTGTTTTTCTCCATAAGTATGCATAGTTTTATCCAGATCAAAGCAAATTTATAGGGAAAAATTAAAAAATCTTAAAACGCTTATATCTCCGAAACTAAAAGAGATAGACGATTTTTGTCAACGGGAATCGATTCAGCGTGTTTTTCTCCATAAGTATGCATAGTTTTATCCAGATCGAAGCAAATTTATAGGGAAAAATTAAAAAATCTTAAAACGCTAAAATCTCCGAAACTAAAAGAGATAGACGATTTTTGTCAACGGGAATCGATTCAGCGTGTTTTTCTCCATAAGTATGCATAGTTTTATCCAGATCAAAGCAAATTTATAGGGAAAAATTAAAAAATCTTAAAACGCTTATATCTCCGAAACTAAAAGAGATAGACGATTTTTGTCAACGGGAATCGATTCAGCGTGTTTTTCTCCATAAGTATGCATAGTTTTATCCAGATCGAAGCAAATTTATAGGGAAAAATTAAAAAATCTTAAAACGCTTATATCTCCGAAACTAAAAGAAATACACGATTTTTGTCAACGGGAATCGATTCAGCGTGTTTTTCTCCATAAGTATGCATAGTTTTACCTAGATCAAAGCAAATTTATAGGGAAAAATTAAAAAATCTTAAAACGCTAAAATCTCCGAAACTAAAAGAGATAGACGATTTTTGTCAACGGGAATCGATTCAGCCTGTTTTTCTCCATAAGTATGCATAGTTTTATCCAGATCAAAGCAAATTTATAGGGAAAAATTAAAAAATTTAAACGCTTATATCTCCGAAACTAAAAGAGATAGACGATTTTTGTCAACGGGAATCGCTTCAGCGTGTTTTTCTCCATGAGTATGCGTAGTTTTATCCAGATCGAAGCAAATTTATAGGGAAAAATTAAAAAATCTTAAAACGCTAAAATCTCCGAAACTAAAAGAGATAGACGATTTTTGTCAACTGGAATCGATTCAGCGTGTTTTTCTCCATAAGTATGCATAGTTTTATCCAGATCGAAGCAAATTTATAGGGAAAAATTAAAAAATCTTAAAACGCTAAAATCTCCGAAACTAAAAAAGATAGACGATTTTTGTCAACGGGAATCGATTCAGCGTGTTTTTCTCCATAAGTATGCATAGTTTTATCCAGATCAAAGCAAAGTTATAGGGAAAAATTAAAAAATTTCAAAACGCTAAAATCTCCGAAACTAAAAGAGATAGACGATTTTTGTCAACGGGAATCGATTCAGCGTGTTTTTCTCCATAAGTATGCATTGTTTTATCCAGATCAAAGCAAATTTATAGGGAAAAATTAAAAAATCTTAAAACGCTTATATCTCCGAAACTAAAAGAGATAGACGATTTTTGTCAACGGGAATCGATTGAGCGTGTTTTTCTCCATAAGTATGCATAGTTTTATCCAGATCAAAGCAAATTTATAGGGAAAAATTAAAAAATCTTAAAACGCTTATATCTCCGAAACTAAAAGAAATAGACGATTTTTGTCAACGGGAATCGATTCAGCGTGTTTTTCTCCATAAGTATGCATAGTTTTATCCAGATCGAAGCAAATTTATAGGGAAAAATTAAAAAATCTTAAAACGCTTATATCTCCGAAACTAAAAGAGATAGACGATTTTTGTCAACGGGAATCGATTCAGCGTGTTTTTCTCCATAAGTATGCATAGTTTTATCCAGATCAAAGCGAATTTATAGGGAAAAATTAAAAAATTTCAAAACGCTAATATCTCCGAAACTAAAAGAGATAGACGATTTTTGTCAACGGGAATCGATTCAGCGTGTTTTTCTCCATAAGTATGCATAGTTTTATCCAGATAGAAGCAAATTTATAGGGAAAAATTAAAAAATCTTAAAACGCTAAAATCTCTGAAACTAAAAGAGGTAGACGATTTTTGTCAACGGGAATCGATTCAGCGTGTTTTTCTCCATAAGTATGCATAGTTTTATCCAGATCGAAGCAAATTTATAGGGAAAAAACTAAAAAATCTTAAAACGCTAAAATCTCCGAAACTAAACGAGATAGACGATTTTTGTCTCCGGGAATCGATTCAGCGTGTTTTTCTCCATAAGTATGAATAGTTTTATCCAGATCAAAGCAAATTTATAGGGAAAAATTAAAAAATCTTAAAACGCTTATATCTCCGAAACTAAAAGAGATAGACGATTTTTGTCTCCGGGAATCGATTCAGCGTGTTTTTCTCCATAAGGATGCATAGTTTTATCCAGATCAAAGCAAATTTATAGGGAAAAATTAAGAAATCTTAAAACGCTTATATCTCCGAAACTAAAAGAGATAGACGATTTTTGTCAACGGGAATCGATTCAGCGCGTTTTTCTCCATAAGTATGCATAGTTTTATCCAGATCGAAGCAAATTTATAGGGAAAAATTAAAAAATCTTAAAACGCTAAAATCTCCGAAACTAAAAGAGATAGACGATTTTTGTCAACGGGAATCGATTCAGCGTGTTTTCTCCATAAGTATGCATAGTTTTATCCAGATCAAAGCAAATTTATAGGGAAAAATTAAAAATCTTAAAACGCTTATATCTCCGAAACTAAAAGAGAAAGACGATTTTTGTCAACGGGAATCGATTCAGCGCGTTTTTCTCCATAAGTATGCATAGTTTTATCCAGATCGAAGCAAATTTATAGGGAAAAATTAAAATATCTTAAAACGCTAAAATCTCCGAAACTAAAAGAGATAGACGACTTTTGTCAACGGGAGTCGATTCAGCGTGTTTTTCTCCATAAGTATGCATAGTTTTATCCAGATCAAAGCAAATTTATAGGAAAAAATTAAAAATCTTAAAACGCTTATATCTCCGAAACTAAAAGAGATAGACGATTTTTGTCAACGGCAATCGATTCAGCGTGTCTTTCTCCATAAGTATGCATAGTTTTATCCAGATCAAAGCAAATTTATAGGGAAAAATTAAAAATCTTAAAACGCTTATATCTCCGAAACTAAAAGAGATAGACGATTTTTGTCAACGGGAATCGATTCAGCGTGTTTTCTCCATAAGTATGCATAGTTTTATCCAGATCAAAGCAAATTTATAGGGAAAAATTAAAAATCTTAAAACGCTTATATCTCCGAAACTAAAAGAGAAAGACGATTTTTGTCAACGGGAATCGATTCAGCGCGTTTTTCTCCATAAGTATGCATAGTTTTATCCAGATCGAAGCAAATTTATAGGGAAAAATTAAAATATCTTAAAACGCTAAAATCTCCGAAACTAAAAGAGATAGACGACTTTTGTCAACGGGAGTCGATTCAGCGTGTTTTTCTCCATAAGTATGCATAGTTTTATCCAGATCAAAGCAAATTTATAGGAAAAAATTAAAAATCTTAAAACGCTTATATCTCCGAAACTAAAAAAGATAGACGATTTTTGTCAACGGGAATCGATTCAGCGTGTTTTTCTCCATAAGTATGCATAGTTTTATCCAGATCAAAGCAAAGTTATAGGGAAAAATTAAAAAATTTCAAAACGCTAAAATCTCCGAAACTAAAAGAGATAGACGATTTTTGTCAACGGGAATCGATTCAGCGTGTTTTTCTCCATAAGTATGCATTGTTTTATCCAGATCAAAGCAAATTTATAGGGAAAAATGAAAAAATCTTAAAACGCTTATATCTCCGAAACTAAAAGAGATAGACGATTTTTGTCAACGGGAATCGATTGAGCGTGTTTTTCTCCATAAGTATGCATAGTTTTATCCAGATCAAAGCAAATTTATAGGGAAAAATTAAAAAATCTTAAAACGCTTATATCTCCGAAACTAAAAGAAATAGACGATTTTTGTCAACGGGAATCGATTCAGCGTGTTTTTCTCCATAAGTATGCATAGTTTTATCCAGATCGAAGCAAATTTATAGGGAAAAATTAAAAAATCTTAAAACGCTTATATCTCCGAAACTAAAAGAGATAGACGATTTTTGTCAACGGGAATTGATTCAGCGTGTTTTTCTCCATAAGTATGCATAGTTTTATCCAGATCAAAGCGAATTTATAGGGAAAAATTAAAAAATTTCAAAACGCTAATATCTCCGAAACTAAAAGAGATAGACGATTTTTGTCAACGGGAATCGATTCAGCGTGTTTTTCTCCATAAGTATGCATAGTTTTATCCAGATAGAAGCAAATTTATAGGGAAAAATTAAAAAATCTTAAAACGCTAAAATCTCTGAAACTAAAAGAGGTAGACGATTTTTGTCAACGGGAATCGATTCAGCGTGTTTTTCTCCATAAGTATGCATAGTTTTATCCAGATCGAAGCAAATTTATAGGGAAAAAACTAAAAAATCTTAAAACGCTAAAATCTCCGAAACTAAACGAGATAGACGATTTTTGTCTCCGGGAATCGATTCAGCGTGTTTTTCTCCATAAGTATGAATAGTTTTATCCAGATCAAAGCAAATTTATAGGGAAAAATTAAAAAATCTTAAAACGCTTATATCTCCGAAACTAAAAGAGATAGACGATTTTTGTCTCCGGGAATCGATTCAGCGTGTTTTTCTCCATAAGGATGCATAGTTTTATCCAGATCAAAGCAAATTTATAGGGAAAAATTAAGAAATCTTAAAACGCTTATATCTCCGAAACTAAAAGAGATAGACGATTTTTGTCAACGGGAATCGATTCAGCGCGTTTTTCTCCATAAGTATGCATAGTTTTATCCAGATCGAAGCAAATTTATAGGGAAAAATTAAAAAATCTTAAAACGCTAAAATCTCCGAAACTAAAAGAGATAGACGATTTTTGTCAACGGGAATCGATTCAGCGTGTTTTCTCCATAAGTATGCATAGTTTTATCCAGATCAAAGCAAATTTATAGGGAAAAATTAAAAATCTTAAAACGCTTATATCTCCGAAACTAAAAGAGAAAGACGATTTTTGTCAACGGGAATCGATTCAGCGCGTTTTTCTCCATAAGTATGCATAGTTTTATCCAGATCGAAGCAAATTTATAGGGAAAAATTAAAATATCTTAAAACGCTAAAATCTCCGAAACTAAAAGAGATAGACGACTTTTGTCAACGGGAGTCGATTCAGCGTGTTTTTCTCCATAAGTATGCATAGTTTTATCCAGATCAAAGCAAATTTATAGGAAAAAATTAAAAATCTTAAAACGCTTATATCTCCGAAACTAAAAGAGATAGACGATTTTTGTCAACGGCAATCGATTCAGCGTGTTTTTCTCCATAAGTATGCATAGTTTTATCCAGATTGAAGCAAATTTATAGGGAAAAATTAAAAAATCTTAAAACGCTTATATCTCCGAAACTAAAAGAGATAGACGATTTTTGTCAACGGGAATCGATTCAGCGTGTTTTTCTCCATAAGTATGCATAGTTTTATCCAGATCAAAGCGAATTTATAGGGAAAAAATTAAAAAATCTTAAAAAGCTAAAATCTCCGAAACTAAAAGAGATAGACGATTTTTTTCAACGGGAATCGATTCAGCGTGTTTTTCTCCATAAGTATGCATAGTTTTATCCAGATCGAAGCAAATTTATAGGGAAAAAATTAAAAAATCTTAAAACGCTAAAATCTCCGAAACTAAACGAGATAGACGATTTTTGTCTCCGGGAATCGATTCAGCGTGTTTTTCTCCATAAGTATGCATAGTTTTATCCAGATCAAAGCAAATTTATAGGGAAAAATTAAAAATCTTAAAACGCTTATATCTCCGAAACTAAAAGAGATAGACGACTTTTGTCAACGGGAATCGATTCAGCGTGTTTTTCTCCATAAGTATGCATAGTTTTATCCAGATCAAAGCAAATTTATAGGGAAAAATTAAAAATCTTAAAACGCTTATATCTCCGAAACTAAAAGAGATAGACGATTTTTGTCAACGGCAATCGATTCAGCGTGTTTTTCTCCATAAGTATGCATAGTTTTATCCAGATCAAAGCGAATTTATAGGGAAAAATTAAAAAATTTCAAAACGCTAATATCTCCGAAACTAAAAGAGATAGACGATTTTTGTCAACGGGAATCGATTCAGCGTGTTTTTCTCCATAAGTATGCATAGTTTTATCCAGATAGAAGCAAATTTATAGGGAAAAATTAAAAAATCTTAAAACGCTAAAATCTCTGAAACTAAAAGAGGTAGACGATTTTTGTCAACGGGAATCGATTCAGCGTGTTTTTCTCCATAAGTATGCATAGTTTTATCCAGATCGAAGCAAATTTATAGGGAAAAAACTAAAAAATCTTAAAACGCTAAAATCTCCGAAACTAAACGAGATAGACGATTTTTGTCTCCGGGAATCGATTCAGCGTGTTTTTCTCCATAAGTATGAATAGTTTTATCCAGATCAAAGCAAATTTATAGGGAAAAATTAAAAAATCTTAAAACGCTTATATCTCCGAAACTAAAAGAGATAGACGATTTTTGTCTCCGGGAATCGATTCAGCGTGTTTTTCTCCATAAGGATGCATAGTTTTATCCAGATCAAAGCAAATTTATAGGGAAAAATTAAGAAATCTTAAAACGCTTATATCTCCGAAACTAAAAGAGATAGACGATTTTTGTCAACGGGAATCGATTCAGCGCGTTTTTCTCCATAAGTATGCATAGTTTTATCCAGATCGAAGCAAATTTATAGGGAAAAATTAAAAAATCTTAAAACGCTAAAATCTCCGAAACTAAAAGAGATAGACGATTTTTGTCAACGGGAATCGATTCAGCGTGTTTTCTCCATAAGTATGCATAGTTTTATCCAGATCAAAGCAAATTTATAGGGAAAAATTAAAAATCTTAAAACGCTTATATCTCCGAAACTAAAAGAGAAAGACGATTTTTGTCAACGGGAATCGATTCAGCGCGTTTTTCTCCATAAGTATGCATAGTTTTATCCAGATCGAAGCAAATTTATAGGGAAAAATTAAAATATCTTAAAACGCTAAAATCTCCGAAACTAAAAGAGATAGACGACTTTTGTCAACGGGAGTCGATTCAGCGTGTTTTTCTCCATAAGTATGCATAGTTTTATCCAGATCAAAGCAAATTTATAGGAAAAAATTAAAAATCTTAAAACGCTTATATCTCCGAAACTAAAAGAGATAGACGATTTTTGTCAACGGCAATCGATTCAGCGTGTTTTTCTCCATAAGTATGCATAGTTTTATCCAGATTGAAGCAAATTTATAGGGAAAAATTAAAAAATCTTAAAACGCTTATATCTCCGAAACTAAAAGAGATAGACGATTTTTGTCAACGGGAATCGATTCAGCGTGTTTTTCTCCATAAGTATGCATAGTTTTATCCAGATCAAAGCGAATTTATAGGGAAAAATTAAAAAATCTTAAAACGCTTAAATCTCCGAAACTAAAAGAGATAGACGATTTTTGTCAACGGGAATCGATTCAGCGTGTTTTTCTCCATAAGTATGCATAGTTTTATCCAGATCGAAGCAAATTTATAGGGAAAAATTAAAAAATCTTAAAACGCTAAAATCTCCGAAACTAAAAGAGATAGACGATTTTTGTCAACGGGAATCGATTCAGCGTGTTTTTCTCCATAAGTATGCATAGTTTTATCCAGATCAAAGCAAATTTATAGGGAAAAATTAAAAAATCTTAAAACGCTTATATCTCCGAAACTAAAAGAGATAGACGACTTTTGTCAACGGGAATCGATTCAGCGTGTTTTTCTCCATAAGTATGCATAGTTTTATCCAGATCAAAGCAAATTTATAGGGAAAAATTAAAAAATCTTAAAACGCTTATATCTCCGAAACTAAAAGAGATAGACGATTTTTGTCAACGGCAATCGATTCAGCGTGTTTTTCTCCATAAGTATGCATAGTTTTATCCAGATCGAAGCAAATTTATAGGGAAAAATTAAAAAATCTTAAAACGCTTAAATCTCCGAAACTAAAAGAGATAGACGATTTTTGTCAACGGGAATCGATTCAGCGTGTTTTTCTCCATAAGTATGCATAGTTTTATCCAGATCAAAGCAAATTTATAGGGAAAAATTAAAAAATCTTAAAACGCTTATATCTCCGAAACTAAAAGAGATAGACGATTTTTGTCAACGGGAATCGATTCAGCGTGTTTTTCTCCATAAGTATGCATAGTTTTATCCAGATCGAAGCAAATTTATAGGGAAAAATTAAAAAATCTTAAAACGCTAAAATCTCCGAAACTAAAAGAGATAGACGATTTTTGTCAACGGGAATCGATTCAGCGTGTTTTTCTCCATAAGTATGCATAGTTTTATCCAGATCAAAGCAAATTTATAGGGAAAAATTAAAAAATCTTAAAACGCTTATATCTCCGAAACTAAAAGAGATAGACGATTTTTGTCAACGGGAATCGATTCAGCGTGTTTTTCTCCATAAGTATGCATAGTTTTATCCAGATCGAAGCAAATTTATAGGGAAAAATTAAAATATCTTAAAACGCTAAAATCTCCGAAACTAAAAGAGATAGACGACTTTTGTCAACGGGAATCGATTCAGCGTGTTTTTCTCCATAAGTATGCATAGTTTTATCCAGATCAAAGCAAATTTATAGGGAAAAATTAAAAATCTTAAAACGCTTATATCTCCGAAACTAAAAGAGATAGACGATTTTTGTCAACGGGAATCGATTCAGCGTGTTTTTCTCCATAAGTATGCATAGTTTTATCCAGATCGAAGCAAATTTATAGGGAAAAATTAAAAAATCTTAAAACGCTTATATCTCCGAAACTAAAAGAGATAGACGATTTTTGTCAACGGGAATCGATTCAGCGTGTTTTTCTCCATAAGTATGCATAGTTTTATCCAGATCAAAGCGAATTTATAGGGAAAAATTAAAAAATCTTAAAACGCTTATATCTCCGAAACTAAAAGAGATAGACGATTTTTGTCAACGGGAATCGATTCAGCGTGTTTTTCTCCATAAGTATGCATAGTTTTATCCAGATCGAAGCAAATTTATAGGGAAAAATTAAAAAATCTTAAAACGCTAAAATCTCCGAAACTAAACGAGATAGACGATTTTTGTCTCCGGGAATCGATTCAGCGTGTTTTTCTCCATAAGTATGCATAGTTTTATCCAGATCAAAGCAAATTTATAGGGAAAAATTAAAAAATCTTAAAACGCTTATATCTCCGAAACTA
>JBDIXK010000338.1:0-10935 GCA_039654895.1 Mongoloraphidia duomilia
AAATTTTAAAATTTTTAATATTTTAAAAATTTTAAAAAATCATTTTTAAAATCATTATTTTTATTTGACTTGCAAAAAATTTTGTTTTTAATAAATCGGCTTTATTTTGCGTTTTCCAATCGATTTACACTTAGAAATTCAACTTTGAAGCATTTTTGCACCGTTAAATGAGGTTCAATAATAAAACATTATTGAACCTCATTTAACGGTGCAAAAATGCTTCAAAGTTGAATTTCTAAGTGTAAATCGATTGGAAAACGCAAAATAAAGCCGATTTATTAAAAACAAAATTTTTTGCAAGTCAAATAAAAATATTAATTTTAAAAATGATTTTTTAAAATTTTTAAATTATTAATATTTTCATAAAATTTTTAACATGATTTTTTTAACGTTTTAGGATTTTTTAAGTCTTTAAAAATTTTAAAATTTTAAAAATTATTTTTAAAAATTCATAAAAATTATAAAAAATTTTAAAAATTTTTAAATGATTTTCTCGACGTTTCAGGATGTTTTAAGACTTTTAAAATTTTAAAATTTTTAAAAATTTTTTTTAAAAATTTTAAAATTTTAAAAGTCTTAAAACATCCTAAAACGTTGAGAAAATCATTTAAAAAATTTTAAAAATTTTTATAATTTTTATGAATTTTTAAGACAGAAAAATTTAAAAAAAAATTTTAAAAATTTTAAAAGTCTTAAAACATCCTGAAACGTTGAGAAAATCATGTAAAAATCTTTTAAAATTTTTAATAATTTTTATGAATTTTTGAAAACTTAGAAAAATTTTTAAAAAAAATTTTAAAAATTTTAAAATTTTAAAAGCCTTAAAACATCCTAAAACGTAAAAAAAATCATGTTAGAAATTTTAAAATTTTTAATATTTTAAAAATTTTAAAAAATCATTTTTAAAATCATTATTTTTATTTGACTTGCAAAAAATTTTGTTTTTAATAAATCGGCTTTATTTTGCGTTTTCCAATCGATTTACACTTAGAAATTCAACTTTGAAGCATTTTTGCACCGTTAAATGAGGTTCAATAATAAAACATTATTGAACCTCATTTAACGGTGCAAAAATGCTTCAAAGTTGAATTTCTAAGTGTAAATCGATTGGAAAACGCAAAATAAAGCCGATTTATTAAAAACAAAATTTTTTGCAAGTCAAATAAAAATATTAATTTTAAAAATGATTTTTTAAAATTTTTAAATTATTAATATTTTCATAAAATTTTTAACATGATTTTTTTAACGTTTTAGGATTTTTTAAGTCTTTAAAAATTTTAAAATTTTAAAAATTATTTTTAAAAATTCATAAAAATTATAAAAAATTTTAAAAATTTTTAAATGATTTTCTCGACGTTTCAGGATGTTTTAAGACTTTTAAAATTTTAAAATTTTTAAAAATTTTTTTAAAAATTTTAAAATTTTAAAAGTCTTAAAACATCCTAAAACGTTGAGAAAATCATTTAAAAAATTTTAAAAATTTTTATAATTTTTATGAATTTTTAAGACTAGAAAAATTTAAAAAAAAATTTTAAAAATTTTAAAAGTCTTAAAACATCCTGAAACGTTGAGAAAATCATGTAAAAATCTTTTAAAATTTTTAATAATTTTTATGAATTTTTGAAAACTTAGAAAAATTTTTAAAAAAAATTTTAAAAATTTTAAAATTTTAAAAGCCTTAAAACATCCTAAAACGTAAAAAAAATCATGTTAGAAATTTTAAAATTTTTAATATTTTAAAAATTTTAAAAAATCATTTTTAAAATCATTATTTTTATTTGACTTGCAAAAAATTTTGTTTTTAATAAATCGGCTTTATTTTGCGTTTTCCAATCGATTTACACTTAGAAATTCAACTTTGAAGCATTTTTGCACCGTTAAATGAGGTTCAATAATAAAACATTATTGAACCTCATTTAACGGTGCAAAAATGCTTCAAAGTTGAATTTCTAAGTGTAAATCGATTGGAAAACGCAAAATAAAGCCGATTTATTAAAAACAAAATTTTTTGCAAGTCAAATAAAAATATTAATTTTAAAAATGATTTTTTAAAATTTTTAAATTATTAATATTTTCATAAAATTTTTAACATGATTTTTTTAACGTTTTAGGATTTTTTAAGTCTTTAAAAATTTTAAAATTTTAAAAATTATTTTTAAAAATTCATAAAAATTATAAAAAATTTTAAAAATTTTTAAATGATTTTCTCGACGTTTCAGGATGTTTTAAGACTTTTAAAATTTTTAAATTTTTAAAAATTTTTTTTAAAAATTTTAAAATTTTAAAAGTCTTAAAACATCCTAAAACGTTGAGAAAATCATTTAAAAAATTTTAAAAATTTTTATAATTTTTATGAATTTTTAAGACAGAAAAATTTAAAAAAAAATTTTAAAAATTTTAAAAGTCTTAAAACATCCTGAAACGTTGAGAAAATCATGTAAAAATCTTTTAAAATTTTTAATAATTTTTATGAATTTTTGAAAACTTAGAAAAATTTTTAAAAAAAATTTTAAAAATTTTAAAATTTTAAAAGCCTTAAAACATCCTAAAACGTAAAAAAAATCATGTTAGAAATTTTAAAATTTTTAATATTTTAAAAATTTTAAAAAATCATTTTTAAAATCATTATTTTTATTTGACTTGCAAAAAATTTTGTTTTTAATAAATCGGCTTTATTTTGCGTTTTCCAATCGATTTACACTTAGAAATTCAACTTTGAAGCATTTTTGCACCGTTAAATGAGGTTCAATAATAAAACATTATTGAACCTCATTTAACGGTGCAAAAATGCTTCAAAGTTGAATTTCTAAGTGTAAATCGATTGGAAAACGCAAAATAAAGCCGATTTATTAAAAACAAAATTTTTTGCAAGTCAAATAAAAATATTAATTTTAAAAATGATTTTTTAAAATTTTTAAATTATTAATATTTTCATAAAATTTTTAACATGATTTTTTTAACGTTTTAGGATTTTTTAAGTCTTTAAAAATTTTAAAATTTTAAAAATTATTTTTAAAAATTCATAAAAATTATAAAAAATTTTAAAAATTTTTAAATGATTTTTTCGACGTTTCAGGATGTTTTAAGACTTTTAAAATTTTAAAATTTTTAAAATTTTTTTTTAAAAATTTTATAATTTTAAAAGTCTTAAAACATCCTAAAACGTTGAGAAAATCATTTAAAAAATTTTAAAAATTTTTATAATTTTTAAGACAGAAAAATTTAAAAAAAAATTTTAAAAATTTTAAAAGTCTTAAAACATCCTGAAACGTTGAGAAAATCATGTAAAAATCTTTTAAAATTTTTAATAATTTTTATGAATTTTTGAAAACTTAGAAAAATTTTTAAAAAAAATTTTAAAGATTTTAAAATTTTAAAAGCCTTAAAACATCCTAAATCGTAAAAAAAATCATGTTAGAAATTTTAAAATTTTTAATATTTTAAAAATTTTAATAAATCATTTTTAAAATCATTATTTTTATTTGACTTGCAAAAAATTTTGTTTTTAATAAATCGGCTTTATTTTGCGTTTTCCAATCGATTTACACTTAGAAATTCAACTTTGAAGCATTTTTGCACCGTTAAATGAGGTTCAATAATGTTTTATTATTGAACCTCATTTAACGGTGCAAAAATGCTTCAAAGTTGAATTTCTAAGTGTAAATCGATTGGAAAACGCAAAATAAAGCCGATTTATTAAAAACAAAATTTTTTGCAAGTCAAATAAAAATATTAATTTTAAAAATGATTTTTTAAAATTTTTAAATTATTAATATTTTCATAAAATTTTTAACATGATTTTTTTAACGTTTTAGGATTTTTTAAGTCTTTAAAAATTTTAAAATTTTAAAAATTATTTTTAAAAATTCATAAAAATTATAAAAAATTTTAAAAATTTTTAAATGATTTTCTCGACGTTTCAGGATGTTTTAAGACTTTTAAAATTTTAAAATTTTTAAAAATTTTTTTTAAAAATTTTAAAATTTTAAAAGTCTTAAAACATCCTAAAACGTTGAGAAAATCATTTAAAAAATTTTAAAAATTTTTATAATTTTTATGAATTTTTAAGACAGAAAAATTTAAAAAAAAATTTTAAAAATTTTAAAAGTCTTAAAACATCCTGAAACGTTGAGAAAATCATGTAAAAATCTTTTAAAATTTTTAATAATTTTTATGAATTTTTGAAAACTTAGAAAAATTTTTAAAAAAAATTTTAAACATTTTAAAATTTTAAAAGCTTTAAAACATCCTAAAACGTAAAAAAAATCATGTTAGAAATTTTAAAATTTTTAATATTTTAAAAATTTTAAAAAATCATTTTTAAAATCATTATTTTTATTTGACTTGCAAAAAATTTTGTTTTTAATAAATCGGCTTTATTTTGCGTTTTCCAATCGATTTACACTTAGAAATTCAACTTTGAAGCATTTTTGCACCGTTAAATGAGGTTCAATAATGTTTTATTATTGAACCTCATTTAACGGTGCAAAAATGCTTCAAAGTTGAATTTCTAAGTGTAAATCGATTGGAAAACGCAAAATAAAGCCGATTTATTAAAAACAAAATTTTTTGCAAGTCAAATAAAAATATTAATTTTAAAAATGATTTTTTAAAATTTTTATATTATTAATATTGTCATAAAATTTTTAACATGATTTTTTTAACGTTTTAGGATTTTTTAAGTCTTTAAAAATTTTAAAATTTCAAAAATTATTTTTAAAAATTCATAAAAATTATAAAAAATTTTAAAAATTTTTAAATGATTTTCTCGACGTTTCAGGATGTTTTAAGACTTTTAAAATTTTTAAATTTTTAAAAATTTTTTTTAAAAATTTTTAAATTTTAAAAGTCTTAAAACATCCTAAAACGTTGAGAAAATCATTTAAAAAATTTAAAAAATTTTTATAATTTTTATGAATTTTTAAGACAGAAAAATTTAAAAAAAAATTTTAAAAATTTTAAAAGTCTTAAAACATCCTGAAACGTTGAGAAAATCATGTAAAAATCTTTTAAAATTTTTAATAATTTTTATGAATTTTTGAAAACATAGAAAAATTCTTAAAAAAAATTTTAAAAATTTTAAAATTTTAAAAGCCTTAAAACATCCTAAAACGTAAAAAAAATCATGTTAGAAATTTTAAAATTTTTAATATTTTAAAAATTTTAATAAATCATTTTTAAAATCATTATTTTTATTTGACTTGCAAAAAATTTTGTTTTTAATAAATCGGCTTTATTTTGCGTTTTCCAATCGATTTACACTTAGAAATTCAACTTTGAAGCATTTTTGCACCGTTAAATGAGGTTCAATAATGTTTTATTATTGAACCTCATTTAACGGTGCAAAAATGCTTCAAAGTTGAATTTCTAAGTGTAAATCGATTGGAAAACGCAAAATAAAGCCGATTTATTAAAAACAAAATTTTTTGCAAGTCAAATAAAAATATTAATTTTAAAAATGATTTTTTAAAATTTTAAAATTTTTAATATTTTCATAAAATTTTTAACATGATTTTTTTAACGTTTTAGGATTTTTTAAGTCTTTAAAAATTTTAAAATTTTAAAAATTATTTTTAAAAATTCATAAAAATTATAAAAAATTTTAAAAATTTTTAAATGATTTTCTCGACGTTTCAGGATGTTTTAAGACTTTTAAAATTTTAAAATTTTTAAAACTTTTTTTTAAAAATATTAAAATTTTAAAAGTCTTAAAACATCCTAAAACGTTGAGAAAATCATTTAAAAAATTTTAAAAATTTTTATAATTTTTATGAATTTTTAAGACTTAGAAAAATTTAAAAAAAAATTTTAAAAATTTTAAAAGTCTTAAAACATCCTGAAACGTTGAGAAAATCATGTAAAAATCTTTTAAAATTTTTAATAATTTTTATGAATTTTTGAAAACTAGAAAAATTTTTAAAAAAAATTTAAAAAATTTTAAAATTTTAAAAGCTTTAAAACATCCTAAAACGTAAAAAAAATCATGTTAGAAATTTTAAAATTTTTAATATTTTAAAAATTTTAAAAAATCATTTTTAAAATCATTATTTTTATTTGACTTGCAAAAAATTATGTTTTTAATAAATCGGCTTTATTTTGCGTTTTCCAATCGATTTACACTTAGAAATTCAACTTTGAAGCATTTTTGCACCGTTAAATGAGGTTCAATAATGTTTTATTATTGAACCTCATTTAACGGTGCAAAAATGCTTCAAAGTTGAATTTCTAAGTGTAAATCGATTGAAAAACGCAAAATAAAGCCGATTTATTAAAAACAAAATTTTTTGCAAGTCAAATAAAAATATTAATTTTAAAAATGATTTTTTAAAATTTTTAAATTATTAATATTTTCATAAAATTTTTAACATGATTTTTTAACGTTTTAGGATTTTTTAAGTCTTTAAAAATTTAAAAATTTTAAAAATTATTTTTAAAAATTCATAAAAATTATAAAAAATTTAAAAAATTTTTAAATGATTTTCTCGACGTTTCAGGATGTTTTAAGACTTAAAATTTTAAAATTTTTAAAAATTTTTTTAAAAATTTTAAAATTTTAAAAGTCTTAAAACATCCTAAAACCTTGAGAAAATCATTTAAAAAATTTTAAAAATTTTTATAATTTTTATGAATTTTTAAGACAGAAAAATTTAAAAAAAAAATTTTAAAAATTTTAAAAGTCTTAAAACATCCTGAAACGTTGAGAAAATCATGTAAAAATCTTTTAAAATTTTTAATTATTTTTATGAATTTTTGAAGACATAGAAAAATTTTTAAAAAAAATTTTAAAAATTTAAAATTTTAAAAGCCTTAAAACATCCTAAAACGTAAAAAAAATCATGTTAGAAATTTTAAAATTTTTAATATTTTAAAAATTTTAAAAAATCATTTTTAAAATCATTATTTTTATTTGACTTGCAAAAAATTTTGTTTTTAATAAATCGGCTTTATTTTGCGTTTTCCAATCGATTTACACTTAGAAATTCAACTTTTAAGCATTTTTGCACCGTTAAATGAGGTTCAATAATAAAACATTATTGAACCTCATTTAACGGTGCAAAAATGCTTCAAAGTTGAATTTCTAAGTGTAAATCGATTGGAAAACGCAAAATAAAGCCGATTTATTAAAAAAAATTTTTTTTGCAAGTCAAGTAAAAATATTAATTTTAAAAATTATTTTTTAAAATTTTTAAATTATTAATATTTTCATAAAATTTTTCACATGATTTTTTTAACGTTTAAGGATTTTTTAAGTCTTTAAAAGTTTTAAAATTTTAAAAATTATTTTTAAAAATTCATAAAAATTATAAAAAATTTTAAAAATTTTAAAATGATTTTCTCGACGTTTCAGGATGTTTTAAGACTTTTAAAATTTTAAAATTTTTAAAAATTTTTTTTGAAAATATTAAAATTTTAAAAGTCTTAAAACATCCTAAAACGTTGAGAAAATCATTTAAAAAATTTTAAAAATTTTTATAATTTTTATGAATTTTTAAGACTTAGAAAAATTTAAAAAAAAATTTTAAAAATTTTAAAAGTCTTAAAACATCCTGAAACGTTGAGAAAATCATGTAAAAATCTTTTAAAATTTTTAATAATTTTTATGAATTTTTGAAAACTTAGAAAAATTTTTAAAAAAAATTTTAAAAATTTTAAAATTTTAAAAGCCTTAAAACATCCTAAAACGTAAAAAAAATCATGTTAGAAATTTTAAAATTTTTAATATTTTAAAAATTTTAAAAAATCATTTTTAAAATCATTATTTTTATTTGACTTGCAAAAAATTTTGTTTTTAATAAATCGGCTTTATTTTGCGTTTTCCAATCGATTTACACTTAGAAATTCAACTTTGAAGCATTTTTGCACCGTTAAATGATGTTCAATAATAAAACATTATTGAACCTCATTTAACGGTGCAAAAATGCTTCAAAGTTGAATTTCTAAGTGTAAATCGATTGGAAAACGCAAAATAAAGCCGATTTATTAAAAACAAAATTTTTTGCAAGTCAAATAAAAATATTAATTTTAAAAATGATTTTTTAAAATTTTTAAATTATTAATATTTTCATAAAATTTTTAACATAATTTTTTTAACGTTTTAGGATTTTTTAAGTCTTTAAAAATTTTAAAATTTTAAAAATTATTTTTAAAAATTCATAAAAATTATAAAAAATTTTTAAAATTTTTAAATGATTTTCTCGACGTTTCAGGATGTTTTAAGACTTTTAAAATTTTAAAATTTTTAAAAATTTTTTTTAAAAATTTAAAAATTTTAAAAGTCTTAAAACATCCTAAAACGTTGAGAAAATCATTAAAAAAATTTTAAAAATTTTTATAATTTTTATGAATTTTTAAGACTTGGAAAAATTTAAAAAAAAATTTTTAAAATTTTAAAAGTCTTAAAACATCCTGAAACGTTGAGAAAATTATGTAAAAATCTTTAAAATTTTTAATAATTTTTATGAATTTTTGAAAACTTAGAAAAATTTTTAAAAAAAATTTTAAAAATTTTAAAATTTTAAAAGCCTTAAAACATCCTAAAACGTAAAAAAAATCATGTTAGAAATTTTAAAATTTTTAATATTTTAAAAATTTTAAAAAATTATTTTTAAAATTATTTTTTTTATTTGACTTGCAAAAAATTTTGTTTTTAATAAATCGGCTTTATTTTGCGTTTTCCAATCGATTTACACTTAGAAATTCAACTTTGAGGCATATTTGCACCGTTAAATGAGGTTCAATATTAAAACATTATTGAACCTCATTTAACGGTGCAAAAATGCTTCAAAGTTGAATTTCTAAGTGTAAATCGATTGGAAAACGCAAAATAAAGCCGATTTATTAAAAACAAAATTTTTTGCAAGTCAAATAAAAATATTAATTTTAAAAATGATTTTTTAAAATTTTTAAATTATTAATATTTTTATAAAATTTTTAACATGATTTTTTTAACGTTTTAGGATTTTTTAAGTCTTTAAAAATTTTAAAATATTAAAAAAATTTTTTAAAAATTTAAAAATTTTAAAAGTCTTAAAACATCCTAAAACGTTGAGAAAATCATGAAAAAATCTTTTAAAATTTTTAATAATTTTTATGAATTTTTGAAAACTTAGAAAAATTTTTAAAAAAAATTTTAAAAATTTTAAGATTTTAAAAGCCTTAAAACATCCTAAAACGTAAAAAAAATCATGTTAGAAATTTTAAAATTTTTAATATTTTAAAAATTTTAAAAAATCATTTTTAAAATCATTATTTTTATTTGACTTGCAAAAAATATTTATTTTAATAAATCGGCTTTATTTTGCGTTTTTCAATCGATTTACACTTAGAAATTCAACTTTGAAGCATTTTTGCACCGTTAAATGAGGTTCAATAATAAAACATTATTGAACCTCATTTAACGGTGCAAAAATGCTTCAAAGTTGAATTTCTAAGTGTAAATCGATTGGAAATCACCTCTGATTTTTTTTCTGTTTATCTTGCTAAAGAAGTAACCGCGTTAGGCCTGGGATTAATATAACTGTGATTGTGGGTCTGGACTCTGTTCTGGAATATTTTTCGGATCTCTTTTGGCCAACGTGGTTATCCTTTTCGAATTATCCCTAACTGTGACCACTCTCGCGTCTCAGCTTGGACGACCTGAGACTTACGCAGTGTGGCCCTATAAGTTCTGGCGCCCTTTGATCTCTCGGTCGGTATCTGGCCCACTAAGTAATTTTCCAACGAGGTCCGTCTCTGGTTAGGTGATCCTGAGGTAGAGGTGACTTCAAATTTAAATTAAATTATTTTGACGCACGATTCATTGTGTGCGTTCACTTTTTGTGTTGTCCTAAGTGTCGAGTGGTAGGTGGTTGGGTTTTTTATTGCCCATTAAGGGCTTTTCCTGTATTTAAATTTTAGAGGCTGCTTCCCAAAACAAGTGCGATCGTAACTAGATAATAATTTTTGTTTTCCGACCCATGACCCCGCGCCGTCGGTAGCTAGCCGCGCAACCGATTCAATTCGGGTCTTTGGAAGCAAAAGCCATTGCTATAATATATATATATATATATGTATGTATATATATATAAGACTGATAATTTTGGTATTACATTCTTTCGGTAAAGACTCGGGGTTTCGGAATAGCTTCAACTCGCATAATTCAGTACTGAAATAAGTATATAACGGCTGAAACATTTTACAAACCTTTAAATTAGTGCTACGCTTACAACTGGACATTTGATGTTCAGTAAAAGTTGTATAATATTGCTTCGATTTATCTACCCCTAAATACTGATAACTTGGCTGTATAAACAAATAATTAAAACCGCTAAGATGTTTAGGCAGTGGCAAAGCGTTATATAAAGTAAACTCATAACCTAATACTAATGGTATTCCCAATATATAAATTAGTTTACCGTTTTTGAAAAAGATTTTTAAATCTAATATTTGATAATAATCATGAATATTTTCTAATGCCAAAGTAATTGGAAACGACACACCTTTAGGGGCGAGTCTTTGTACCCTTACAAGCTCATTGTACAAATTCAACGGTGATATAACGCTCGGATGCACGATTCCATTCTGAGCACTTGTTACTGCATTTACTAACGTTTCTAACTCGAACAACAATTGACTCAACACAACATTAAACTGAGACATATGTCTCGATAGTGCCCCTGCAAGCATTTCGGAATTGAGTGCATTCGTCGTTTTATCAGCGAATTCTTTTAACAATTTTAAATTCTTATTAAAATTAAATTCATTCTTTTGAATGGTCTGTAATGTGTCATTTATGATTACTAGAGTTTTCTGATCAACGTGGGCTTGTTTATTTATTAATTTGACTATTTCTCTATTGTCATTCGAAATTTTAGAAATTTGCTCTTCATAATAATCTCCATCATCGGCATCTAATGTGCCAAATAAATACTTACTAGCTTTCCCAACCACATTTGC
>JBDIXK010000339.1:0-10918 GCA_039654895.1 Mongoloraphidia duomilia
CGTTTTAGATGCTTTTGATGAACTTGGTATTACTGCAGCAAATAATGCACTGCAAGTGATAAAGGATTGTGTGGATAATAATTACAGTATGTTGATAACAACGAGGCCTTTTGCAGTTTCACAATTGGAATATGAAACTAATATTAATTCTCAAAGACTAAGTGCTTTTAACAAAAACCAGCAGGTACGTTTTTTTGAAATTTATTGGATGAAAACTCTGAAATTGACGGAAAGTTGTGACAAAATCAATGAATTTGCTTTAAGACTATTGGAAGTTGTCCACGATTTAATTAATGATAAAGAGTGTTTAATTACTGAAGTGCCGTTGCAGTGCAAAATGCTGGGAGAAATTTATGAGCAGCAATGCAGAATGTATATTGAGTCTTCTGAGGTGTTAGATAATTTGTTACCAAACAAATTAAATATAGTCGACATGTATGAACAATTTATTGAAAAGAAATTGAAATTGTTTTGTTCGGATAAAATGAAATTAACCAAAAACGCATATGAAACTCAAAAAGATGACATAGTTGAGTCACACAAAGAAATTTGTCAGAAATATAGTTTGGTAACTATTTTCAGCAACTACGAAAAATTATTAAAAAAATACGAAAAATTTCTATCAAAACCTCGGAACTTTGGTTCTGGGATATTTACAACATCTGAAAAGAGAATTATGAATAATAAAAAAATTGAAATTCCTATATTTGTTCATCGAACATACGCTGAATATTTCGCCGCGTTATTTTTATTTGATAATTGGGAGAGTGAAAACGAATTGTACAATTTGATTTTAAGCAGCAAAGAATATGATACTGTGCGTTACTTTTTTGATTTAATCGTGGCTAAAAACTGCCCACTGATCACCGCCACAATTAGAAACGATAAAAAGCAAATAAAACATGAGATAGCTAATATAAATGAAAGAGATGAATGCGGTAGATGCGCTTTGCATTTAGTAGCCATGTGGGGCGTTCGGCTAGCCGACCACAATGTAAATGGTAAATATACTGTCTACAATAATAAAGAAATTTGCCAATTACTTCTTAAGCAGGGAATTGACACTGACTGTGAGGATAAAATAAATAAATGGAAACCAATCAGATACGCAGATAATATTCGGGCTTTGGATTTAATAAACGAATTATTCAAACATTATATCGTTAATGATGACGATTTGCCCGTTTTAATAACCGACCTGAAATCTGACACATACACGAAGAGAAACGTTGACGGAGTCTGTAGAAACAATTCTTTGATACATTCGGTTTCAAGTTGGGGTTTTACAGAAGTTTTGAAGTTCTTGTTAACTAAAATAACTTCGGAGGAATTAAAGGTTGGCAATTTAGTGAACAATTATAATCAAACACCTTTACACCTCGCTGTTAAAGAAAGACATATCGATATTGTTCGTGAATTGTTGAAAATTTCCTCCATTTTACATGTTCCTGATAAAAAACGCAAGAATAGAGTATTACATTATTCCGCAATCAAAGGTTTCGCCGATGTGATGGAACTACTGCTGGATAACGATCAAGTCAAAGAAGATATCGATTGTAAAAATGATAAGTATGAAACTGCTTTGCATTTAGCTGCTTTGCAAGGACACGTTGATGTTTTTAAATTATTATTAGCTTCCGGTACCAATCCCTTCATGGTTGAACAATATGAGCCTACAGTTTTATATTATTCCTTAAGAAATCTGAGGTGCAACTTTGAAGTTTTAGGTTTGCTTTTAAAAGATGAACGTATTAAGACGTTAATCAATCGTTCACATGACAAATTCGAAACGCCGTTGCATATGCTTCTCGCAAATGTAAAAGATTTTCCTGATCGCCAGTTGCAGTATGTTGAGAAATTTTTAGCTGCTGGTGCAAATGTGAACGCTACTGATTGGACTGGCGTTACGCCCCTAGCTACAGCGGCACAGCACTGTTCGCCAGCCGTGGTACAATGCTTGTTGATGGCCGGTGCCAAAACTCCTTCCATTGTTAAATCGTTTTTTTTTAATGAAGTTGAATGTACACATGTTTTACATTGGGCAGCATGTGGTGAAAACGCTGATGTTGTAGAATTACTTTTAGAAAATGAATGGATTAAGCAGAACATCAATAGTGTAACTAAAGAAAAAGAAACGGCGTTGCTCCTGCTTCTCAAAAGAAGGTTTCTTTATAATATGCCTCTTTCGTTGCAGTGTGTTGAGAAACTTTTAGCTGCTGGTGCAAATGTGAACGCTACCGACAATAATGGCGATAACTCCCTAGGTTTAGCAGTACGGTCATGTTGGCCATTAGCCGTGATACAAAACTTGTTGAAGGCAGGTGCCGATGTTAATAGTTCGAATAAAAACAAACAAACGCCGTTACATTTAGTAGCAGAACATACTTGTATTACTTTTATTAAATGGAAATGTAAACGTAAATCACGCCATTTTAATGTAGCAAAATTGCTTTTACGGAATGGGGCTGACTTTAATGCAAGGGACTGCTATGGTAAAACTGCGTTGCAGTTGATAGAAAACAATGAAGCTGCGGAAGATATTGTTAAATTATTAACAAATCCGAACGAGGGAGTGCTTGCTGAAGACAGTGCTATATATGAAGTAGAATTAGTAAATGCACTTGAAGCAGAAACAACGAACCTGGCAACGAATACTTTTTTAGAATTATTAACAAATTAAGGTACTGGAAAGTTGAAGAAAATAAATATGAGTAATTTTAACAATAATATTAAATAATATACCTAATAGAATATTCTTATATCATTGTAATGTATATGTGAATCAATCTTTACTTTTTTAGTTATGTAAGAATAATTTCATTTTGTAAAATTCTTTGTATAAAAATTGTACCTATATAGTTTTAAGTTGAACGTCAAATAAAGAATAATAATAAAATCATATTTTTTTAAATCTATTTCTTTGAATATATCAAATTTTTGTAATTCTTATTTGTTAATTTTTACAGGTTTGTTTAATTTTTTATTTTTCATTATTTTTGTTTTTTTTTTGTATAATGAATGAATTGTAAATTATAGACGCCCGACAACTGAGGTCATTAGAGTCTAAAACAATAAATGTAAATAAAAACAAAAGCAAAATCAAAAACTGACACACAAAAAAACAAAACAATCACAAGTACAAAAAAAATGTGTTATAGAATACCATGTAGTAAGATATAAAGTAAAAAAACATAAAGGCTGTAAAGGGGCCCAAATGTACACAAATAAATAAAATCAAATAAACCGGGCAAGACCGGTTTCTTTTAAAAATCGAAACAGCAGATCGACATTGTCAGGATCATTTCCTAAAACAACCGACAGATCACCTGACAATCCGATCTGTTGTCGTGTGACCCTAAACTGGACACACTCAATTAAAATATGCGAAACGGTAACACGAGTGTCACACGTCTCACATAGGGGCGGATCCTCACGAGCCATTAAAAAACCATGTGTCAAGCTACAGTGACCGATGCGCAGCCGTGTAAGGACCACTTCCTCCCACCTGGAGGGACGGCAAGATGTGACCCATGGGTCAACTGTAGATTTTATAAATTTTAATTTGTTTTCATCGACAGCACTCCATCCTTTTTTTTTTTTTTGTATAAATATTAATTAATTTAACTTATAATTTTACAGATATTTAATTTTGAAAAGGACTAATAATCCATTGAAATGTAACATTTTTTCAGGTTAACCTTGCATTTTGGGGAGGACAAGGTTTTTTTTCGTTGCGTAGACAAGCGACTAGGCCCTGCAGTCAGGGTTCATTCTGATTGGTCGAATATCCCATCTAGATGTCGTTTGAGCCACACACACACACACACATACATCTAAATGAACGTAACAACTAACTAGTGAACTCTGTATACTAATATGGATAGTTGAAAGCGATTAACATATGGGTTTTGTATGTGGAGAATGTTCAAACACATATTCTTCAGACTGCTACATATTATGATGTTCTTTACACTGGTGTAGATCCTTTTCCCACCTGAAAATTTTTAAAAAAGAAACAGAAGAGAGAAAACGAATTTGAATTACGTTAAGTAGTGAGTAGATGTTACGTATGGGCCCATTGAAATATATTAATTTTTCCCAGAGGATAACTCACTACATATAATGAAATTCATTTACTTTAAAATAAAAGAAAACGTCAACTATACAATTATTTATTAAAATATTTAAATAATGCAGATGAATTCAATTATTCAAATTAGGAAAAAAATTAAGTACCTAATAATTATAATATCATTATTAATTAAGTTGAAGTAAGTTTTTAGTAAACTATAACTGGACAATAATTGGAATATAAATTCGAATTAAAGTATTTACTCTATACGAATTATGTATAAAGAACTAAGAGGAAGTTAGATAAAAAAAAAAAAATTATAATTTAAAAAAACTAAAAAACACGCTTTAATGAACTAAAAAGTAAAAAATAATTAATTTTATTGTAAAAAAGCGTGGGGTAGTATAAAAATATGATACAAAGCACCCCACGCTTTTTTACAATAAAATTAATTATTTTTTACTTTTTAGCTCATTAAAGCGTGTTTTTTAGTTTTTTTTAAATTATAATTTTTTTTTTTTTTAGTCCTGGAGATCCTGGTCAGGATAATGAGACAAACTTATTGAATTATTGTATTGTCATCGGTCCTTGATAAGTGTGCAAAGTTTCAGTTCAATCTAAAGTTTTTTGCTTTTTTTTTTAGTCCTGGAGATCCTGGTCAGGATAATGGGACAAACTTATTGAATTATTGTATTGTCGTCGGTCCTTGATAAGTCGACAACGTTTAAACTAAATCTGACCGTTCAAAGTTGGTCAAAATCAAGTTCAAAGAAGTCGGTTACAAACTGACAAACAAGCAAGCAAGCAAGCAAACATACAGGTGAAGCTAATATAAGCGTGTTAAAAAGAAAATATATTAACTAATATGAGTACCTTACCAGTTACATTATATTAAAGTTTAAGATAGATATGAATAATTAGTTTACATGTTAACGATCTTTAATTTAATGGATTGTTTGTTTTTTTTTTATTATTCAAATTGCGTCCGTCTATTATAATATCCGATTTCTGAATGAAATTTTCATTTTAGCAAAGAAAAATGTCAACAAAAATTCTATTTTTTTTCCGTATGCAACCCCCTTCTTATTTTTTAATGTTTTTTCTTTTTCCCAGGATACCAATATTATACAATGCGGAGTCGGAACCTATTTGATCAAAATAATAACAAATAATTAAATTGTGCTAAGTGTATTACTAGTAATAAAAACTCGGGTCGCAGTGCCAAATCCTGCCGACAATATAGTGTATTTGCTAATACAGGCATTGTGGCATTATTATGTGAACAGTGAACTTATAAGTTTGTTTTTCGACAAAATAAAAAATTTAACCCCTTAATACATCCCTTAAAATAATTAAAGTTTTCTAAATTTCAATATTAGACATGGATTTTATCAGTACAACATCTGCACCAAATTAAATACACCCTTCCATAAGTAAATCCGTATCAATAAACTAGTGTTTTCATAAAATTTGAAAGTCCGGTCCTGTCGGGCCGATTTTATTAAAATTTTAGCAGCACATTTTAATCTCTACTAAAGAGTTAAATTTCAATTTTGAAACAATTCTGACAATTTTTTCGGTATTTTTGGGCCCAAAAACTTTTTGGGACCCCTAAATACAACCCTTAAAATGGTCCGATCGGGCCCATTTTAAATAGGCTTCGTGCGGTGATGGATTCCAACGTGCCCACCAAATTTCGTTAAAATCAATTAACTCTTTCGAAAGTTATTGCCCGCACACACACACACACACACATATATATATATATATACATTTTCAAAAATGCTGCCAAAGTGTTCAGGAGGCTATGAAACGCCGAGAAATTTTGGTCCGACCCCTAGGTCCCGCCATCCGACCGACGCCAATAGTGTATGTGCCATATGGCAAATACACTAATAAAGTGTCATGCGCTGACACATGACAATATATATTATATATTTGTACTTATAATCTCAGTTACAACAATAAAAACGAATTGTGTCGGATTTTTGTTGTTTTAAGTATTTCATTCATATCTCAAAACATACTTTTTGAACGTAGATCTGTTTGTACCTACAGAGGCGGACTGGCGTATCGGGCACCTACTGAAAAGTAAAACTTTTTAATTATGTAAATACCTACTGTAAATGTTCTGTTATATTTTTTTATTTGCCAGACTTGTAAAAAAGTTAAAAATAATAAACAGATCGAAAGACATAGAAACAGACAAAAATGATAAAAATGACTAATTCGGTTGTGGAATCTCATATACTGTCCATTTTAATCAAAATTTTGTTAAAACTTACGATGACAAAATATAGGTACATATGTTGTAACGAATATTAATTTCAGTTCATTAATTTTTGATTTATTTTGATAATTGAGTATAACATTTTTGTATTACGTTATTTTAGACCGTTAATGAAACGGCTACGCACGGCAAAAAATGTTGTGATGTAAATAAGAGCTCTCATTATACTGGCTATTTACGTTAATTCAGTTTCGTCCATTCATGATGCATGTTAAACTGTGTAGTTGTTTATTATTGCAAACCGCTACGCACGGTAACTTATATTTTAAGGCTCATTTACACGGGTAGAGTAATGAGGCAAGTACTTGATAGAGTAACTCTACCCGTATAAACGGTCAGTAGAGTGTGTAGTAGGTGGTAGAGTAGAGTTACTAGCAACGTGTGGCAAAGTAACTCTACTCTACTACCACCACTCTACTTGCTACTTTACTCTACCCGCAACTATACCCGTGTAAATGAGCCTTTAGTATAAGTGAGAGCTCTCGCCATACTTGACTTTTTACTTTTGTTCAGTTGTGTTACTTCTTGATTAGTATAATTAAATGTGCAATTGTAATTAACACTAAAATCTATTGACTCTCGCATTGACTGCGATTTCACTTTTAATGAACCTTCACAGGTTCCAATCAATTTTTATCTTTTGAAGCTTGCCTTTAGAAGACCAATACACACACGCTTATGTTAATATCGACTGGGCTCATACACACACCTACACATTTATCTTCCCTGTGCTAGTATAGCGACGAGGAAGGTATATGCACACTTACTAGCTTGAGTTTGTATAGCGACCAAGTTCTAAAACACACATATGTCTTCCCGTGTTAGTATAGCGACTAGGAAGATTTATGCACACACACTTACTAGCTCCTGTTAGCATATCGACGAAGCTATCACTCTACACTCAAACTATGGCCGTCTGGGCCTTCCCTTTTGATCGCGCGAACGAATTGTATTAACAAAGTCCGTATGGGGAATTATGTCCGTCATATGTTTATTTAGATAAGGTGTCCGTCCAGTGTATGTCTTGTCAATAAAAAAACACAACGTAGGGAATTGACCATGTATTATGATTTGTCCATGTACATTTATTATGAACTGACCATATAAGTATTGTTGTAAATATAACATTTTCTGATTGTTGAGCTAATTTTGAATTAGATTATTAAGAACAAATTAAGAAAAATCGCAGGATAGTGGACAAAATATTTGATTTATTAAATGTACAGTCGCGGACTTAATAAAGTTTACACTTGAATTTTTCAGTGTAAGTTCACAAAAAGTCAATAGCTTAGCAACAAATTTAGTTTTTAATAGGTAAATGTAAATGTCAAGAATGAAAAGAAATTTGTCGTTTAAATGCCTCGAAATTATTAAAACGATGAACAAAAAAGAAGAATTATTGCAAGATTGGGGGAAGGAATTTGCTAGTATCGAATATTATCAAATCTTTTTATATTTTAATTGAATAATATTGGGTAATTTGGATTGTATAATAAACAACTGAGGTGTTTTGATAATAATTTTTTATTGAATTTTTAGGATGTAACCTTAGTAATTGATACATTACTATCAAAAGCCAAATTACAATATTCGAAAATTAAAAAAACCGGTAACTAGATGATACAGGTGTAAACTTTTTTAAGTTCGCGACTGTACATACAAGTATATACATGTATGTACTTGAAAAAGTCTAAGTCTATAGACGAAACGTCGTTCATTTAATTTAATAAATCAAATATTTCGTCCACTATCCTGCGATTTTTCTTAATTTTATTATAATCACGATGGACACGATTTCTAATATAAATTATTAAGAACATTGTATTTTATTTTGTATAGGTAATATTGTCTAAAAAAGTTTAGAAAATTAATTAATATGCCACTGGCCGCTGGCCGCCTTTAACCCGGGCCGAAATTGAATCCCAGTCCGCCCCTGACAGCACCGCTACACCCTCGGCCATTCTCAAGCCGCAGTCTTCTGTGTCGTCCATATTTATTGAATGTTTCTTTAAACAACGTCGAAGGACATAATCACACTGGCAAGATTTCTTTACTGTGTGTCAATGTATGTCTTTTTAGGTGACCAGTTACTCTAAAACACATTTTACAAATGTCACACTTGTACGGTTTCTCTCCTGTATGAATACGTTTATGCGTCTTTAAATGACCTGATTCTCTGAAATATTTCTTACAAACGTCACACTGGTACGGTTTCTCTCCGGTATGTGTTAATTTATGCCGTTTTAAACAATTTGAATCTCGAAAGTACATTTTACAAACGTCGCATTGATTTGTTTTTTCACCTGTATGTGTTAGTTTATGAAAATTTAGTGATACTGATTGTCTAAAACATTGTTTACACACGTCACACTGGTACGGTTTTTCACCTGTATGTGTTAATTGATGAATCTTTAGTGTTTGTAATAGTCTAAAACCTTGTTTACAAACGTCACACTGGTAAGGTTTCTCTCCGGTGTGTATTGATTTATGCTTTTTCAAATTACCTCTTTTTTGGAAATACGTGTTACATACGTCACACTGGTACGATTTCTTCTTTTTCTCCCTCGTCCCTGTATGAATCAATGTATGACTCTTAAGGTAACTTACTTGTCTAAAACGCTTGTTACAAATGTCACACTGATACGGTTTCTCTCTTGTATGAATTAATTTATGCGTTTTTAAACGACTTGGTCTTGAGATGTACATTTTACAAACGTCACATTGTGGTTTTCCACCTGTATGTGTTAATTTGTGATTTTTTAAATCATCTGATCGTCTGTAACACATATTACAAATGTCACACTGGTACGGTTTCTCACCTGTGTGTGTTAATTTATGAGCCCTCAGTGATTGCGATTGTCTAAAACTTAGTTTGCAAACGTCACACTCGTAAGGTTTCTCCCCTGTATGAATTAGTTTGTGATTTTTAAGGTCTTTGGTCTGTTTAAAACGCTTGTTACAAATGTCACACTGGTACGGTCTTTCCCCCGTATGTATTAATTTATGACGCTTAAGATCACTTAAATGTCTAAAACACTTGTTACAAATGTCACACTGGTACGGTTTCTCTCCTGTATGAGTTAATTTATGAACTTTTAATGATTGTGATTGTCTAAAAATTTTTTTACAAACGTCACATTGGTGAGCTATATCATTCACTGGCTCTTCTTTAATATAAAGTTCTTCAAATTTTAAGGACTTTTCTCTGTCCGTTTCATCTACTGGATCTTGATTTCTGCAGCGGCTTTCATCACTTATTTCACATTTTAAAGTAAAATCTGTATGTGTTTTTGATTTGAAATAATCGACATCCTTAGAAGAACTTTGAAAGAAATATTCATGCTCAGTGTTTGTTTCAACCTCTTCAAACTGATTTCTGTAATAGCTGTTATCCGTATCACTTATTTCTAATATTTCACTTTTTACCGTCAAATCTGTACAGGGTTTTGGTTTGAGATGTCCAAGATCCTTAGAAGAACTTTGAGAGAAACATGCATACTCAGTTTGTGTATCACGAAAGTCCTTATTCTGTTGGAGAAGCACTGTAGTGCCTTTAAAACTAATTTCATTGTCAATATTGTTACATGAACTTGCAAGGCCTTCGATATTATTAATCGGTTCTTCTTTAATCTGAACGATTCTAACATCTTCAGATTTCATAGATATTTTTTCATTTATGTTGTTTCCTGTACTTAAATAAGTAGGTGTATTTTGTTTCTGTTGGTTGATATCCATGTTGAACACGTCATTTATTTTTTAAGATTCACCTCTTACGTTTTCAGAAAAAAAAATTAAATTTGTTGTTGGAAATAGCGTTGTAGTTCTAGTTAATAATCATATTAATGTCTCATAACCTGCAACAAAATGGTTTAATTTCGATTCAGCATAAATATAACGATTATAGCTTTTAAAAAGAGAACACAAAGAATTTATTTTTTAGGAGACTAATAATTTAAAGTACACCAATATAAAATGTACAGTTATTGAGAATGGAATGCGCATCTATCACAACAATTTGCTAAAAATGTTTACAATTGTACTAAAGAGATAGAATAACGTGGCTCTATGAAAGCTGCTCCTACGAAATTGAAATTGTGTTTTAAAGACCACCAACAGTTAAGGTTATTTGGACCTAACACCAATTCATATTTTCAATGAATTATTTTTTTTTAGCTGCTCCTTCGAGTTTGAAACCTACGCCAACGCTGTGTGTTCCATTTTGGTTAGCAGCCACTATTGCCTATCTCATTTGACGGGTATTTCTGTTTGAATTAACTCGATGATACTTATATTTTAGTCTCTTAGATTATTATATATATTCAAATAAAAAATTATATTTATAAATATTACCTGAACCGGAGCCCACTCCATTTTAGCAATAGTAAAATTTTCTTTCAGCTTGCAGAAAAATCTTAGATATACCAGACCTTAAAACGTGAGCAATCAGGAGATCTTTTTGTCGCTTAAATTTGTAAGTTTAGCGTAACTAGCCCCTAGTTCGCGCAAGGAATGTATTGTTGCAAATGGAGTGTCACTAGTCTCTACACTAGACTATA
>JBDIXK010000340.1:0-10898 GCA_039654895.1 Mongoloraphidia duomilia
GACAAAAATCGTCTATCTCTTTTAGTTTCGGAGATATAAGCCTTTTAATTTTTTAATTTTTCCCTATAAATTTGCTTTGATCTGGATTAAACTATGCACACTTATGGAGAAAAACACGCTAAATCGATTCCCGTTGACAAAAATCGTCTACCTCTTTTAGTTTCGGAGATTTTAGCGTTTTAAGATTTTTTAATTTTTCCCTATAAATTTGCTTCGATCTGGATAAAACTATGCATACTTATGGAGAAAAACACGCTGAATCGATTCCCGTTGACAAAAATCGTCTATCTATTTTAGTTTCGGAGATATAAGCGTTTTAATTTTTTAATTTTTCCCTATAAATTTGCTTTGATCTGGATAAAACTATGCATACTTATGGAGAAAAACACGCTGAATCGATTCCCGTTGACAAAAATCGTCTATCTATTTTAGTTTCGGAGATATAAGCGTTTTAATTTTTTAATTTTTCCCTATAAATTTGCTTTGATCTGGAAAAAACTATGCATACTTATGGAGAAAAACACGCTAAATCGATTCCCGTTGACAAAAATCGTCTATCTCTTTTAGTTTCGGCAATATAAGCGTTTTAAAATTTTTTAATTTTTCCCTATAAATTTGCTTCGATCTGGATAAAACTATGCATACTTATGGAGAAAAACACGCTGAATCGATTCCCGTTGACAAAAATCGTCTATCTCTTTTAGTTTCGGAGATTTTAGCGTTTTAAGATTTTTTAATTTTTCCCTATAAATTTGCTTTGATCTGGATAAAACTATGCATACTTATGGAGAAAAACACGCTGAATCGATTCCCGTTGACAAAATTCGTCTATCTCTTTTAGTTTCGGAGATATAAGCGTTTTAAGATTTTTTAATTTTTTCCTATAAATTTGCTTTGATCTGGATAAAACTATGCATACTTATGGAGAAAAACACGCTGAATCGATTCCCGTTGACAAAAATCGTCTATCTCTTTTAGTTTCGGAGATATAAGCCTTTAATTTTTTAATTTTTCCCTATAAATTTGCTTTGATCTGGATTAAACTATGCACACTTATGGATAAAAACACGCTAAATCGATTCCCGTTGACAAAAATCGTCTACCTCTTTTAGTTTCGGAGATTTTAGCGTTTTAAGATTTTTTAATTTTTCCCTATAAATTTGCTTCGATCTGGATAAAACTATGCATACTTATGGAGAAAAACACGCTGAATCGATTCCCGTTGACAAAAATCGTCTATCTCTTTTATTTTCGGAGATTTTAGCGTCTTACGATTTTTTAGTTTTTCCCTATAAATTTGCTTCGATCTGGATAAAACTATGCATACTTATGGAGAAAAACACGCTGAATCGATTCCCGTTGACAAAAATCGTCTATCTATTTTAGTTTCGGAGATATAAGCGTTTTAATTTTTTAATTTTTCCCTATAAATTTGCTTTGATCTGGATAAAACTATGCATACTTTAGGAGAAAAACACGCTTAATCGATTCCCGTTGACAAAAATCGTCTATCTCTTTTAGTTTCGGAGATATAAGCGTTTTAAGATTTTTTAATTTTTCCCTATAAATTTGCTTCGATCTGGATAAAACTATGCATACTTATGGAGAAAAACACGCTGAATCGATTCCCGTTGACAAAAATCGTCTATCTCTTTTAGTTTCGGAGATTTTAGCGTTTTAAGATTTTTTAATTTTTCCCTATAAATTTGCTTAGATCTGGATAAAACTATGCACACTTATGGAGAAAAACACGCTGAATCGATTCCCGTTGACAAAAATCGTCTATCTCTTTTAGTTTCGGAGATATAAGCGTTTTAAGATTTTTTAATTTTTTCCTATAAATTTGCTTTGATCTGGATAAAGCTATGCATACTTATGAAGAAAAACACGCTGAATCGATTCCCGTTGACAAAAATCGTCTATCTCTTTTAGTTTCGGAGATATAAGCGTTTTAAGATTATTGAATTTTTCCCTATAAATTTGCTTTGATCTGGATAAAACTATGCATACTTATGGAGAAAAACACGCTGAATCGATTTCCGTTGACAAAAATCGTCTATCTATTTTAGTTTCGGAGATATAAGCGTTTTAATTTTTTAATTTTTCCCTATAAATTTGCTTTGATCTGGATAAAACTATGCATACTTATGGAGAAAAACACGCTGAATCGATTCCCGTTGACAAAAATCGTCTATCTCTTTTAGTTTCGGAGATATAAGCGTTTTAAGATTTTTTAATTTTTCCCTATAAATTTGCTTCGATCTGGATAAAACTATGCATGCTTATGGAGAAAAACACGCTGAATCGATTACCGTTGACAAAAATCGTCTATCTCTTTTAGTTTCGGAGATTTTAGCGTTTTACGATTTTTTAATTTTTCCCTATAAATTTGCTTCGATCTGGATAAAACTATGCATACTTATGGAGAAAAACACGCTGAATCGATTCCCGTTGACAAAAATCGTCTATCTCTTTTAGTTTCGGAGATTTTAGCGTTTTAAGATTTTTTAATTTTTCCCTATAAATTTGCTTCGATCTGGATAAAACTATGCATACTTATGGAGAAAAACACGCTGAATCGATTCCCGTTGACAAAAATCGTCTATCTCTTTTAGTTTCTGAGATATAAGCGTTTTAAGATTTTTTAATTTTTCCCTATAAATTTGTTTTGATCTGGATAAAACTATGCATACTTATGGAGAAAAACACGCTGAATCGATTCCCGTTGACAAAAATCGTCTATCTCTTTTAGTTTCGGAGATATAAGCGTTTTAATTTTTTAATTTTTCCCTATAAATTTGCTTTGATCTGGATAAAACTATGCATACTTATGGAGAAAAACACGCTGAATCCATTCCCGTTGACAAAAATCGTTTACCTCTTTTAGTTTCGGAGATTTTAGCGTTTTAAGATTTTTTAATTTTTCCCTATAAATTTGCTTCGATCTGGATAAAACTATGCATACTTATGGAGAAAAACACGCTGCATCGATTCCCGTTTACAAAAATCGTCTATCTCTTTTAGTTTCGGAGATATAAGCGTTTTAATTTTTTAATTTTTCCCTATAAATTTGCTTCGATCTGGATAAAACTATGCATACTTATGGAGAAAAACACGCTGAATCGATTCCCGTTGACAAAAATCGTCTATCTCTTTTAGTTTCGGAGATTTTAGCGTTTTACGATTTTTTAATTTTTCCCTATAAATTTGCTTCGATCTGGATAAAACTATGCATACTTATGGAGAAAAACACGCTGAATCGATTCCCGTTGACAAAAATCGTCTATCTTTTTTAGTTTCGGAGATATAAGCGTTTTAAGATTTTTTAATTTTTCCCTATAAATTTGCTTCGATCTGGATAAAACTATGCATACTTATGGAGAAAAACACGCTGAATCGATTCCCGTTGACAAAAATCGTCTATCTCTTTTAGTTTCGGAGATTTTAGCGTTTTAAGATTTTTTAATTTTTCCCTATAAATTTGCTTCGATCTGGATAAAACTATGCATACTTATGGAGAAAAGCACGCTGAATCGATATCCGTTGACAAAAATCGTCTATCTCTTTTAGTTTCGGAGATATAAGCGTTTTAAGATTTTTTATTTTTCCCTATAAATTTGCTTTGATCTGGATAAAACTATGCATACTTATGGAGAAAAACACGCTGAATCGATTCCCGTTGACAAAAATCGTCTATCTCTTTTAGTTTCGGAGATATAAGCGTTTTAAGATTATTGAATTTTTCCCTATAAATTTGCTTTGATCTGGATAAAACTATGCATACTTATGGAGAAAAACACGCTGAATCGATTCCCGTTGACAAAAATCGTCTTTTTTTTTAGTTTCGGAGATTTTAGCGTTTTACGATTTTTTAATTTTTCCCTATAAATTTGCTTCGATCTGGATAAAACTATGCATACTTATGGAGAAAAACACGCTAAATCGATTCCCGTTGACAAAAATCGTCTATCTATTTTAGTTTCGGAGATATAAGCGTTTTAATTTTTTAATTTTTCCCTATAAATTTGCTTTGATCTGGATAAAACTATGCATACTTATGGAGAAAAACACGCTGAATCGATTCCCGTTGACAAAAATCGTCTATCTCTTTTAGTTTCGGAGATATAAGCGTTTTAAGATTTTTTAATTTTTCCCTATAAATTTGCTTCGATCTGGATAAAACTATGCATACTTATGGAGAAAAACACGCTGAATCGATTCCCGTTGACAAAAATCGTCTATCTCTTTTAGTTTCGGAGATTTTAGCGTTTTAAGATTTTTTAATTTTTCCCTATAAATTTGCTTCGATCTGGATAAAACTATGCATACTTATGGAGAAAAACACGCTGAATCGATTCCCGTTGACAAAAATCGTCTATCTCTTTTAGTTTCTGAGATATAAGCGTTTTAAGATTTTTTAATTTTTCCCTATAAATTTGTTTTGATCTGGATAAAACTATGCATACTTATGGAGAAAAACACGCTGAATCGATTCCCGTTGACAAAAATCGTCTATCTCTTTTAGTTTCGGAGATATAAGCGTTTTAATTTTTTAATTTTTCCCTATAAATTTGCTTTGATCTGGATAAAACTATGCATACTTATGGAGAAAAACACGCTGAATCCATTCCCGTTGACAAAAATCGTCTACCTCTTTTAGTTTCGGAGATTTTAGCGTTTTAAGATTTTTTAATTTTTCCCTATAAATTTGCTTCGATCTGGATAAAACTATGCATACTTATGGAGAAAAACACGCTGCATCGATTCCCGTTTACAAAAATCGTCTATCTCTTTTAGTTTCGGAGATATAAGCGTTTTAATTTTTTAATTTTTCCCTATAAATTTGCTTCGATCTGGATAAAACTATGCATACTTATGGAGAAAAACACGCTGAATCGATTCCCGTTGACAAAAATCGTCTATCTCTTTTAGTTTCGGAGATTTTAGCGTTTTACGATTTTTTAATTTTTCCCTATAAATTTGCTTCGATCTGGATAAAACTATGCATACTTATGGAGAAAAACACGCTGAATCCATTCCCGTTGACAAAAATCGTCTATCTCTTTTAGTTTCGGAGATATAAGCGTTTTAAGATTTTTTATTTTTCCCTATAAATTTGCTTTGATCTGGATAAAACTATGCATACTTATGGAGAAAAACACGCTGAATCGATTCCCGTTGACAAAAATCGTCTATCTCTTTTAGTTTCGGAGATATAAGCGTTTTAAGATTATTGAATTTTTCCCTATAAATTTGCTTTGATCTGGATAAAACTATGCATACTTATGGAGAAAAACACGCTGAATCGATTCCCGTTGACAAAAATCGTCTTTCTTTTTTAGTTTCGGAGATTTTAGCGTTTTACGATTTTTTAATTTTTCCCTATAAATTTGCTTCGATCTGGATAAAACTATGCATACTTATAATGGATTATTATTTTTTTCTGTATTTTTTTAAAGTAAATAATTGAACAGAATAGTTTCTCTGCAAACAAAGTATTTTTTATTTTAATTACATAATCTTTAAATTACAAATTATTAATAAAATTAGACATATTTACAAACCTGCAAACAAAGAAACAACATTCAATGTTTATTATTCACTTCTTTGTTTCCTTTCTAAAAACTAATTAAAATCAATTTAAAAAACTTAAAACACTTTAGTTTTATCTAACATTCATTAGCATGGCGCATTCTTATTTCTCCTTGACCGTTTACGTAATCTTGTGACTACTTTACTGACCCGTTATATTTGTGCGGGAAATTTAAAATAGGATTAAGGGAGTCTTTCCTTACATCTCCCCCCCTTAGGAGAAAAAATTTTGTTTACCAAAATTTTTTTATTCATCTTCTTTTGTATCTGTAGAGCTGAAAACTGGGATAAGTTTTGTAACATGAAACAGATTAAGTTTTGATTTCTTGTGGCCTGTGTCGATTTTGAATATTGAGTTCGATATTTTTTCCACAATTTTATATGGCCCAATTTTCAGTTCATCTAGTTTTTTCCTGTTTAGGCGATTCCCATTTTCAACATATACTAGGTCTCCTGTGTTGAACTCGTGATTTACTCTGTTTTTGTCGAATAATTGTTTATTGTATTTATGATATTTTATGCTATTTTCAAGAGCAATATTTCTATCTTTTTCTAGATCTTTATTTGCTGTTTTTTGTTTTAATTCGTTCGGCAATATTGATGTATCTGTACCCTCTAGTAAATATTTTGGACTGAACCCAGTGACTGTATGGTCAGTTTCGTTATACTTTTTTACACATTCATGTGCGATTGTTGTCCATGTTGATTTTTTTTCTTTCTCATTCATTACACATCTGATTTTATTTACCAGGGTTTGGTTTAGTCTTTCATTCAACCCATTGGAAAAAGGTGCGTTTACTGCTGTGAATATAATTGGTATATCTTTCTCGTCCAGGAAATTTTTAAAGTCTCTGGAATTTATCCCTGGGTATTGATCTGTCAATATCATACCGATATTATAGTCTTTTATTACTTCCTTTGTTATTTTTATGAAGTCATTAGCATTTTGCGTTTTTGACGTTAAAATATATGCGAATCTTGTGAAATGATCTACCAGAAGATGTAAATATTTTTTTGTTGAACGTGAACCACCAAATCCACCAATTGTGTCGATTGAAACTATTTCAAACGGCTTTTTTGCAGGACCCAGTTGAGACATTAGACCAAATTTATTTTTTCCTCTCGATTTATTTTTTTTGCAGATTTCACAGTTTTTACAAATTTCTTTTATATTCTTCGTTAAGTTTTTTGCTATGTAGTGTGGTTTGATTTTGTTTTGCATTTGTTTTATTCCTATGTGACAGAATTTTTTATGTGTGTTTTCTATAAATTTTCTACTGAAGTCTTCTGATAGTATAATTTTCTCCTTTTTTTTTACTTTTTTATAATACAGGCCATTTTTTAAGATCATTTTACTTTTGTTGCCTTTTAAATCTCTGTTTCTATCTTGGTCCTCAATAATATCCTCCAATTTTATCAAATTCACAATCTTCAAATTATCTTCTTCATTTTCGTCTGGTTCTAGCACTGGGTTTCTACTTAAGCAGTCTGCTTCTAAATTATTTTTACCCGGATGGTATATTAATTCAAAATCATATTGTGACAAATAGTAGCTTAGATCACCTAATTCTTCGTCCGTCCTTGCTTTAATGTTCATTTTTTCCAACGGTTTATGATCTGAGAAGACTTTGAATGAACTGCCTATTAGCCAGTGCTGCCAATATTTCACTGCTTCTTTCACAGCCAAACATTCCAGATATATTGCTTTTTTCTTTTTTTGTGATTCATTTAGTTTTTTTGAAAAGTAAGCCACTGGTTTTTCTACTTTTTCTTCCGTTTTTTCATTTGGTTGTGGTTGTTTCAACACGGCTCCTATGCCTTGTAAACTTGCATCCGTATAGATGTGTATTGGTAGTGCTGGATCGAAAATAGTCAAAACTGGTTGAGTACAAAGAAAATTTTTCATATATTCGAAGGCTTCTTGACAATTTTCGGACCAGACGAACTTTTGTCCTTTTCTTAATAAATTATGTAATGGATCTAGTAAAATTGAAATGTTTGGTACATATTCGTTGTAAAAATTTATTTTTCCCAAGAATTGTCGAACATTCTTTTGCGTTTTTGGTACCGGAAAATTTCGTATCGAAATTAAATTATCTTTCATTGGAGAAATTGAATTGTAGCTTATCACGTGGCCTAAATATTTAATTGAATCCGATGCAAATGTACACTTTGAGAGTTTTAATCTAAAGCCTTCCTTCATTATTGCGTCCAGTAATTGTGTTAAATAATGAATATGTTCTTCAAAAGTTTTTGAGAAAATTAAAATGTCATCGATGTAGTTTACTGTAAAATCTGATAGTTTGTGTTTTCTGATTATATTACCCATGATTCTTTGAAAAATGGCCGGTGAGGTTTTTAATCCAAACGGCAAACAGGTCCATTGGAAGTGGCCTTCTTGGGTTACAAATCCTGTTTTTCTTCTATCTTCAACTCGTAATGGGATCGACCAAAATGCAGAATTAATGTCTAGTTTTGAAAAGTATTTGCAGTTCCTTGTTTTTACTACCAGATCTTCAATCAAAGGGAATGGTTGAGATTGAGGGATTATTATTTTATTTAAATCTCTAAAATCAATACATAGTCTTGATCTTTTATTTTCATCTTTTTTATATGCTAGTGTTACAGGAGCCGCGAATGGGCTATATGATTCTTCTATCAAATTCTTTTTCAATAATTCTGCAATTTGTTGTTCTATCTCTTTTTTATCCTCGATTGTACACCTATATGGCCTTTTACTGCAGTATTTATCAATAATTAAATCTATTCTTGCTTCATAATCTTTTACTGTGCCAATATCATATTTATTTTTCGCAAAGATTGGTTTATATTTATCTATAAGTTTATTTATTAATGATTTTTCATGGCAATTTAAGTGTTCTACTGAAATTTCAAAATTACTCACATCTACGTGTTCATTAAAATTTATTTGATATGATTTGTTATTCTCTTGAATTTCAATTTCTTTTTGATTATTATTATTTTTCTTTTTATTTTCTTCAGCTTTACCTGTACTTTCAGGAATTTTCTGTTCTATTTCTAAATTTTCATTCTGTATCAATTTAAATTTTTTTATGCAATCTAGACCAATTAAAAAGTCATAATTAAAGTTTTTATTATTTACCACAAACACATCAATATCTTTTTCCATAGCTAGAATTTTAGCCTTTATTGTTATTAATCCTTCTGTTTTATTTACACCATTAATCGTTCTTAGACTAACATTTTTTATATCACTATTATCTTTCGACTTTAGTTGTAATATTCTTGAATTAATCAATGAGACATTTGAGCCTGAATCATAAACTCCTAGTACTTCTAAAGTTCCATTTAATATTATCTTGAGTTTGATTAACGGTGTAATATCTAGTTTTTTTGATCCTGGTTATTCAATTCCATTTCCAATACCGAGTTGTTGACATGTTTTATTTTATCTTTATTATTAAACCAGCAATCGATTTCAGCGTGGAAACGTGTACCTTTGCCTTTATCTTTACAAATTTTACATGGTATTTTTTCTCCGGTGTTGTAGTTTTTTTCTCCGGTGTTGTAGGATTTATTTTTTTTTATTTCACTATTTTTTTTGTAAACAAGATGTTCCAACCTACTTATTTGATTGTAAAGATCTTCTGTCTCTTTCAATGTTTCTCTATCAATCATGTCAGCTACAAAGTTTGGCAGACCAGCTGCAATAAGGTCTATAAGGGTTCCAGTATCAATTGATTTTCTCACCTCTAATAATAATTTCTCCTTTCTTACTGCATAATCTAATAAAGACCCTGTTTGATATCTGAATGATAAAGCATATCTAATTGGGGTCCAGCCCTTATTTGCAAACGTGTCACAAAAGTTTTTTTTCCATTTCTCCCATTCTGATTCTACTGTGAGTTTTAGTAACATACAACTATACCAATCTATACAAGCTTTTTCTAGAAAAAATTTCAAAATCTCAATTTTCTTCTTATCTTGTGATATACCAAATCTTTCACACTCTTTTTCAAATTCGTTTATCCACTGATGTGCATTTAAGTTTTTATTAGTGAATTTTTCAATCATGAACTCTTCTGCTATTTTATTTACATTTCGAGTTTGAGATCGCTGAGTATTTTCTATTAATTTTTCTAATAATTGTACCATTGTTTCATCCGAAGTACTAGCCTCAGCTGCAGCAGCGTTGTTTTCTGTTATTTCTTCTAAGAAGTAATCACCAAACTGTAAATTCTCTTCATTGTCCAAATAAACCTCGGCTAATTCTGGTGTTAGAGTAATCCATACTTTTCTTATTTGGTGCCTCTTTTTCAATGTATTTTTTACCTTAGTAAAAGCTTGTGTTTTTGTTATCAAGGTGTGTTGAACTGCTGGCTGGTATTCATCTGGGATGCCGAACAGGCGACCATCAGTTGTACCTATTGCGGTTATACACAAGACATTTGATTTTTCATCCAACGCTCCTCTAAGAGCAAAATCAAATCTTAGCCTTTCCATCGTGAATCGTCGACGAGAATGTTGTTTTATAATGAATTATTATTTTTTTCTGTATTTTTTTAAAGTAAATAATTGAACAGAATAGTTTCTCTGCAAACAAAGTATTTTTTATTTTAATTACATAATCTTTAAATTACAAATTATTAATAAAATTAGACATATTTACAAACCTGCAAACAAAGAAACAACATTCAATGTTTATTATTCACTTCTTTGTTTCCTTTCTAAAAACTAATTAAAATCAATTTAAAAAACTTAAAACACTTTAGTTTTATCTAACATTCATTAGCATGGCGCATTCTTATTTCTCCTTGACCGTTTACGTAATCTTGTGACTACTTTACTGACCCGTTATATTTGTGCGGGAAATTTAAAATAGGATTAAGGGAGTCTTTCCTTACATACTTATGGAGAAAAACACGCTAAATCGATTCCCGTTGACAAAAATCGTCTATCTATTTTAGTTTCGGAGATATAAGCGTTTTAATTTTTTAATTTTTCCCTATAAATTTGCTTTGATCTGGATAAAACTATGCATACTTATGGAGAAAAACACGCTGAATCGATTCCCGTTGACAAAAATCGTCTATCTCTTTTAGTTTCGGAGATATAAGCGTTTTAAGATTTTTTAATTTTTCCCTATAAATTTGCTTCGATCTGGATAAAACTATGCATACTTATGGAGAAAAACACGCTGAATCGATTCCCGTTGACAAAAATCGTCTATCTCTTTTAGTTTCGGAGATTTTAGCGTTTTAAGATTTTTTAATTTTTCCCTATAAATTTGCTTCGATCTGGATAAAACTATGCATACTTATGGA
>JBDIXK010000341.1:0-10874 GCA_039654895.1 Mongoloraphidia duomilia
AGAAAACTGAAAAGAAAGCTTAAGTCCGTCTATTACAATTGCGACGATGGCATTTCGATTTAAAAAACCGGTCCTTATCAGGACCACCAAACAGTTTATAGATAAATTCGTCTTGCTTACGAGCCGACATAGTATTTAATAATATTTTTATTTATTTATTCACAAGAAGAGCGTTGTGGAATTTTAGAACGATCCTCCTCGACAAAATAATTGGCCGATTGAAAAAACGGTATTTGTACATGAAACATAATACATATTTAATTAATATTATGCCTTAACCTATAGAAAGTAGAAACATGAAATTTGGTAGATATTATATTATTATTATGTACCCTCTTCACGATTACAATATTTTATATTATTATGTACTACAAAAAATAAAATTAAATCGTTTTGTATATATTATGTAATATTGTGTATTGTAGAATGTAGGTACATAATACTATTTTCATATCGTTTTAACACGACATTCAGTTAAAATATAACATTATATACTTAGGTTATTATAAATATTATAAACCTCATAGTAGTGGTGGGCTTATTCGTTACATTAATGTATGTAATCGTTACTAACATTATTACTTTCATCCAGCATGCTCGTTACTTGGTAATCGGTAACTTTATGTTGGATGTATTATATTACGACTTATTTTTGTCTGTTCTTAAAATTGATAGCGGAACATATTACCCACATGACACATAATATTATATTATAATTTATAGCCCCTGTATAAATAAAATAACGAAAACTAATATCATTTAAATAAAATAAAAATGCTTTCGGCCGAATGTATTTTTCTGAGATAAGGATTAATAATAATTAATATAAATTAATACTTATGAATAATGTATGAATTATGACTTTTTTCGGGCATGGTCACTATTAATGAATTTTTTCAGAAATTAGGTAAAAGGATTCCTTATAGTTCTTGATTTTGTAGAGGTAAAGTAATGAATAAGTTCAAAATACCGATTGTCACAGTAACGAGTAAGTTCAAAACCGAATTTCAATTGAATCTACTATACCAGCTCACAGCTGTGTGTGCACTGTGCAGTTCGCTAAGTAAACGAATCCCAAGTAACGAGTATTTTCAGAATTAGGTAATCGACAATCGTTACATTCGAATCTTTCTAGTTACTATTCGTCGGTCGTTCATCTCTAGCTCATAGCATTGTGATAAACTTATTTAATAAGAAATTGGTGGCTCTGAAAAGAGCCGGTTGGTAGTATTGTGTCTAAACGAGACGAGCGCGTGTTCGATAATATAAATAGTATTATGTTTATTTAGATTTCATGATAATTGAGTAGTGGCGATAATGCGTGTGGATGATGATTTATCCGCCAAAACCGTAAAGGGTGCGACCTTGACGTTTCAATGCGTATACAACGTCCATGGCGGTGACAGTTTTCCTCTTGGCGTGTTCGGTGTAGGTGACAGCGTCACGGATGACGTTTTCCAAAAAGACTTTCAGAACACCTCGAGTCTCCTCATAGATGAGACCGGATATACGCTTGACGCCACCGCGACGGGCCAGACGGCGGATAGCGGGTTTCGTGATGCCCTGGATGTTATCGCGAAGTACTTTACGATGACGTTTGGCGCCACCTTTTCCCAAACCCTTGCCTCCTTTTCCGCGACCTGTCATCTTTGATCAATTCAAAATAATAGCAGTCAAGAAGAAATAATAATATTCAGTACGTACGAGTACGACGTTAACCAACTGGTGTTCAGCAGGCGACTGTTGGAGAAATTTACACTTTCGACGGTATTTATAATGTGAGCACGTCCACAGCCTTATGGGCGGTCCCTCAGACAATATTCGACCAATGACGGCAAGTTCCGACCGAAACGCCGTATGGCCAGTTTATAAATACTTCGTATTTGCCGCTTTGAAGATCATTTTATGTTCGACTTTTGTTGCCGTTGGCTCTAGTCTGTCGTTCTATAGAACTTTTCTATTAATAATTATATGAATTATTGAGTATTGACACACTTTCAAAACGAAATGGCCCGTACCAAGCAAACTGCCCGTAAATCAACTGGTGGCAAAGCTCCGCGCAAACAGCTCGCCACAAAAGCTGCGCGTAAAAGTGCACCGGCAACTGGAGGTGTGAAGAAACCTCACCGCTATCGTCCGGGTACGGTGGCTCTTCGCGAAATTCGTCGCTATCAAAAAAGTACCGAATTGTTGATCCGCAAACTGCCGTTCCAGCGTTTGGTTCGTGAAATCGCCCAGGACTTCAAGACCGATCTGCGTTTCCAGAGTTCGGCCGTTATGGCACTTCAGGAAGCCAGCGAAGCCTATCTCGTCGGTCTGTTCGAAGACACGAACTTGTGCGCTATTCACGCCAAACGCGTCACGATCATGCCGAAAGACATTCAACTAGCACGTCGTATTCGAGGTGAACGCGCCTAAGGTTCTGACAGCATAAAAACACAATGACATTTTTACATGTAAAATAGTAACTTATTTGCTACAAAAAAGCTACTCTTAATAAGCCTCGATTACTCTCATGGTTTTTGAGAAATTTGTATTTTAATAATAAGGTAATCGATAATAATACGTTGATAATAGTTGATCAATAAACAATTAATAAGATGGCCATGCGTTTTTCTTAGAATAAAACTGGAGATAATGAAGAAGTTATGCACAGAGTAAATTAATTTTCTTCGTCGTATAAATCTTTGTATGCGTAAAAATGGTGGACACTATGGCCACTTTTTATGACATATTTATTTATTTATTTCTATTCATGTTTTAGTAGCTTTACTTCATTTTGTAAAAATTACTGCGAATTATTAAAATACAAATTTCTCAAAAACCATGAGAGTAATCGAGTCTTATTAAGAGTAGCTTTTTTGTAGCAAATAAGTTACTGGATCTAAATTTTATACTTAAACCAATTTTCTTCGATTGGCGTAGAAATTTGAAACGTTCAAATATTAAAAAACCCGAGTTCTACGCCTATGGATTAATATTATTCATAATATTTTGATATGGGTTTTTTTGTTCCATAAAACTATGTCAACGTGCCAAATTTTAGCAAATTCGCACACGCCGTTTTAAATTTATAACAAAAAAAACGATTTCAAAATTGTAACTTCAGGGCCGTTATAGCTCCCAAACTAGGAAATTTCGTAAGAAGGTAAGTTTGCTTAAATCGGCTTATTTTGGTCTCAGGAACATGTGGTAGGCGTGTGTTAAGTGTCTTTGAGGACACCCTGTATATAAATATATGTATATTGTTTTTCTTTCTTTTTTTTTATATGTATGACCACGCATAACTTTTTACAGAGTATACCTATAGTCCGATTTTGATCATTCTTGCTTTATATAGGATAGGGTATATCTCGAAGTTGGTCCCATATAAATTTTGCTTAATTGGGTTCAGTCGTTCGGATGATTTTAATAAAAGTGAGTAGCGGCGTGTGATTCCTTAAAGTAAATGTCACTTTTTGACACATCACACAGCGAAAGAATTCAGTTAAGTTTGTAGAAGTGAATCTATTGGCAGGCGACTAAACTACGGATTGTAAAGCCATTAAAAAGTAAAAATTAAAAAACTTTTTGACAAAAAAGAAACCTCCTTCAAAAAGCCACTAAAGAGGAAAATAATGAAATTTTGAGGTCTGCGCCAATTTAATTTAACATGAAATCGGTTAAAAAGAAGATATTAATCACTATTGATTATACTATACTTTTTAAACGACTTCATATTTTATTAAATTGGCGCAGACCTCAAAATTTCATTATTTGGACTCTATTTAGTGACTTTTTGAAGGAGGTTTTTTTTTTGTTATATATCCACTAGTGATGGCGCCAAACTGCTGCTTTTAAATCACAACGTGATTCGTGATTGCTACTTTTAAATTAAAATATCAATGATTTTAAACTGTGACTGTGGATCACGCTGTTTGTGAATTTAGGTGTTGTGTTTTTCATATTATGTATCATTAATTTCATAATATCGAGTCGCATACAACGAATATTACTGATAGTGAAGGACTAATTTAATTTCACGAATTGTGATTAAATCGCTGAGAGCCCTTTTCTCAATAATTGGCCTTTAAAGTAGATTTAATATTTATGTAATTATTGCTTTTGCCTTATTTACATGAAGCGAGTTTTTTAGCTTATACATATTCAATGATAGTTCAAATATAGCTGAACTGAAACATTCAATCCATCTCTCCAAAGTAGATGTCGATGTGGACCATCAGCTGTCCTATTTGTGGAGGAGAGATGGACCACTCCATCATATTAATAATATTATTGACACAGCCATTACAAATAGAACAGCTTTTTTTTAGGTTATGATCTATCTTATACATGTGATTGTAAATAATTTGTAATGAATACCTACGTAATACGTTTGAATAATAATTAATATAAACTCACCTAAATATTGTTATTGTTCTTATCATCAATTTACACACTAAGCATTTTCACACGCATTTCGGTAAAAAATCGCGATTAATTACTTTGACGTGCAAGATAATGATGTCTCACTGTGCCACCTACGAAATTATTGTCAAATGTCAATAAATTCGCCTACTGGAAACGAGATGACTCACTACGGTAATATCCGTCTGTACTGCCGGTCCATCTCTTCTCGAATTACCCTAGTATGTCAATTAATCAACAGGTGTGGTCATCAGCGTCTATTTTAATCGATTGAAAATTTAATATAAATTTCTATAGTTATCTCAAAAATACATACCAAATATTTATTATTTTATTTGTTAAAATTATCTAAAAAAAATAATTAATGCTATAAAATGCATTTTCAAGTACGTATAACAGTTTAATTCATTATTTTTTAAACTTGCGAATCGAAGTATCAAATAATTTTGTTAGAAAGATATATCTGATCTGCTCATTTATTAATCATGTCTTAATCACTTAATCACCAATCTCTTGACCTATAACAAAATGTTGTCAAAATAATTATAGAATAATATATTATATTAATAATAATATGTATTATGTACTTTGCAACTTGTCTAAAACATATTATTAATATATTACTTATCATGATTCTTCGGAAATGGACAAAAAGCTCTTGTTTTATAACTGATTTTACTATCTATAATAGGTATTATAATATTATTATAACATATTTTTTTGTTGTCATTTTCGTTCAACATTGTTCCAAAAATGATTTTACAGATGCCTGCTTAAACCACAGAGGTAGAAGTGGCTTAAACCGCGTATAACACACAAGGAGTATGGAGATTTGTATACTCCATGGTGTTATAGCCCATAGATCAACAATAATATTGTTATACGCGCGAATTCAAACGTGAAAGTTAGGCAACATAAAGCCTTAGATTTCTGTTAATCGGCACTTGATTAGCGTGTTATTTATACAGTTTTACATAAGATTTTACGACTAAACGCTCAATTAAATCGTAAACAAGTATTCTGAATTTTTTTTCATAATTTTATTGAAGATTTGCGAAAATTAAATTTCTGGAATGTCAAAATATTATGAGGTAAAATGCTATATGATCTGCGTGCATTTTTTTTAGTAAATTCAAGAACGGTGAAATATTATTTTTATAGCTAAAAATAACCTTATTTTATATTGTATTCTCATAGGCGTCCCGATATTTTTGATGAATTTAATTAAATTATAAATTATGGACGCTCGACAACTGGAATGCATTATTTTAGGTAATTTCACAAAGATTGAAATATTTTCAAAGCTAAATTAATAACATTATTGTATTCAAATTTTAAAGAATTTTATCATAGATTTAAAATTATAGACGCTTGACAACTGATGTCATAAGCGTCTAGAACTTTATCATAATCAAATAATTAAATTACAATTATTATAAAAAGAAATTTAAACCTGATTATATAGGGTTTTGTTTTTAGATGTGCTCGATAATTATTATAAACAGGTGCAATACATCTCATGACGCCAAGTCACAAGAGACGGCACGAGCAACGTCGAGCTTAGTAATTATTACCATGCTTATTAAAAATATCTTTTAACGGTTGATCGCTTAAAATTAGTTGGGTTTTTAGTTGAAATAGTAGATTGTATATTATTATATTAATTAGGCAATAGGCATATTAGTGACGAATAGTTACGGTATATATAAACAACGAGAGATAACGAGTTTTAACGGTCACGCGAGTAATAATATTATATCATTACGCACGAGATAATATTATATACACTTTCGGTATTTTTTGCCATACCCACAGACCCACTATAAAATTGCTAATTTTCACTTTAATTTTAAGTGTTTTCAAAAAATTTTGACAGTAATTCATTTGCGCCGCCAACTTCACATTCATATTATAGCAGGCCATGAGTATTGAGTATCTACCTAGTTAATAGCAGGCGGATAGAGCGATTAAACATAAATTACTATGGGAACTGTTCACACTAGTTTGTTTTGAAAACACTTTCAATACACCTGCCTGTTAACTGACCGATTACATTACCTAGACTACATAATAAATACGTCATATTGTGTACACGCGTGTAAAGTGGCTATTTTATAGTGGGTATGATAAAAAAATTGATGAATAAAAATCAACAAAAAATTATTATTAATAAATTCATAAATATATTATCGTGTGCCCAAAAAAAAAAAATTATTCGCCGTCAATGTGCAATGTGCATACTGTTCTTACGCATACATAGGAGAAAATGCGTGCGTAGCGCTTCGATAGTTTATTGTAACTTTGTTATCACTATTATAAGGAATTGATAGACATACTTGGTACGATATCGTTATTTATGGCTTCACTATGAGACAATATAACTCAGTTGATGGATTTTGTTTAAAAAAAATTTTTTTTTAAGTCACAGTCATATTGTAGCCTTCTATTAAAGTAACATTAAGAAACGAACAGACGGTGACTTTTTTAGCATTAAATTGTTTTTATTATTTTCGGAATATTATAAACAAAATGAAGACATTGTGACTTTTTATGGACGTTGTAAGGCAGTAAAATTAAGCAAAATCGCAGGATAGTGGACAAAATAATTTGATTTATTAAATTAAATGTACGACGTTTCGTCTATAGATTTAGACTTTTTCAAGTACAATATTAAAAATAACAATATTTATGAAAATTAATATTAATTACTAACCATAGCAATTAACATAAGATAGGGTACATAAGACAAAAACATGGTAACATGGTAACAAATTATGTTGACTATAAATTTTAACAATCAAATAATAATAATACAAAAATTAGTATAATTTCATAATATAATTGTACTGACTACTTAAATTTTGAGTGTCTGTTCTATAATTGATTGAATTGTTTTTTCTAATAAAACACATTTCACTGATATTGCGTTTCTTCCAATTTGACTCTTTATCTAATATTTGAACTTCATTGAAAAGAAATTTATGCCCAGTGTCGAAATGATGAGATGACAACGCCGTTTTATTATCACTTAATAAGTTTATGTTTCTACAGTCCATTTTGTGCTGATAAATTCTATTTTTTAATAACTGTTTAGTTTGTCCCACATAACACTTATTACATTCACAAGGTATTTTATAAATAATATTAGATTGATGTGAGATAGGCGTCTTATCTTTAAGTCTTGTGAATAACCTATCCAATTTATTTAAGTTATAAAACACCAACTTAATATTTGTGTTCGAAAATAATCTGTTGATCTTATAAGACAAGTTCTTCACAAATGGAAATCTAACATAAATCTTGGTAGACTTAGATCTTTCATCCACAGTATCCGATGTGTTATTTAGGTGATTTTGGTCCTCTATAAACCTATTAACGCATTGATGTATAAAGTTGACAGGGTAATTATTAGCTTTTAAGATATTTTCAACTTTCTTAAAATTGTCCTTATGGTAGTCTTGGTGACTTAATTTTGTTACCCTGTGTAACAAGCTTTTTATAACACTAATTTTCTGCTGCACTGGATGGTTAGATCGAAAATTCAGAAGTCTGCCTGAATGAGAAGGTTTCATATACCAATTCGTTTTTAATTCTCCCGAAGCTGAGCGTGTTACTAAGGTGTCCAAAAATGGAATTGATTTATCAACTTCTTTCTCCATAGTGAATTGAATCTTTTCATTAAACTGGTTGAACCTTTGTAATAAATCATCAATTTTATTTTCGGGAACTGCAATGAAAGTGTCATCCACGTAAACTTTTAGTATCGGAATTTTATATGGTAAGGTTTTTAGTACTTTGGAAACAACGTAATCCATCACAATGTTAGCTAAAACTGGACTTGCTGGGTTTCCCATTGCGCTGCCGTCAAGTTGAAGGTAGAAATTGTTATTGTAGCTAAAATAACTTGTGTCAAAACAAAAACAAATAAGTTCAATGAGCATATCAAAAGTTATGTTGATTTTCTTTGACCACGTGAGCCAATTTTCTTTAACAATTTTTAAGACCAATTCTTTAGGTATATTAGTGAAAAGGGAGGTTACATCTAATGACACCAGATTATAATTCGGATCCAACTTAATTCCTTTTAAAGACTCTACAAAGCAATATGAGTTCTTCACGTTATGTTTAAAGTCTATAGTTAGCGGACTTAATAATTGATGTAAACATTTCGCCAATTTATAACAAGGAGATCCAATGCAATTCACTACAGGTCTTAGTTTACAACCTTGTTTATGAACTTTTCTCAAGCCATAAAAAAGTTCATAAACAAGGTTGTAAACTAAGACCTGTAGTGAATTGCATTGGATCTCCTTGTTATAAATTGGCGAAATGTTTACATCAATTATTAAGTCCGCTAACTATAGACTTTAAACATAACGTGAAGAACTCATATTGCTTTGTAGAGTCTTTAAAAGGAATTAAGTTGGATCCGAATTATAATCTGGTGTCATTAGATGTAACCTCCCTTTTCACTAATATACCTAAAGAATTGGTCTTAAAAATTGTTAAAGAAAATTGGCTCACGTGGTCAAAGAAAATCAACATAACTTTTGATATGCTCATTGAACTTATTTGTTTTTGTTTTGACACAAGTTATTTTAGCTACAATAACAATTTCTACCTTCAACTTGACGGCAGCGCAATGGGAAACCCAGCAAGTCCAGTTTTAGCTAACATTGTGATGGATTACGTTGTTTCCAAAGTACTAAAAACCTTACCATATAAAATTCCGATACTAAAAGTTTACGTGGATGACACTTTCATTGCAGTTCCCGAAAATAAAATTGATGATTTATTACAAAGGTTCAACCAGTTTAATGAAAAGATTCAATTCACTATGGAGAAAGAAGTTGATAAATCAATTCCATTTTTGGACACCTTAGTAACACGCTCAGCTTCGGGAGAATTAAAAACGAATTGGTATATGAAACCTTCTCATTCAGGCAGACTTCTGAATTTTCGATCTAACCATCCAGTGCAGCAGAAAATTAGTGTTATAAAAAGCTTGTTACACAGGGTAACAAAATTAAGTCACCAAGACTACCATAAGGACAATTTTAAGAAAGTTGAAAATATCTTAAAAGCTAATAATTACCCTGTCAACTTTATACATCAATGCGTTAATAGGTTTATAGAGGACCAAAATCACCTAAATAACACATCGGATACTGTGGATGAAAGATCTAAGTCTACCAAGATTTATGTTAGATTTCCATTTGTGAAGAACTTGTCTTATAAGATCAACAGATTATTTTCGAACACAAATATTAAGTTGGTGTTTTATAACTTAAATAAATTGGATAGGTTATTCACAAGACTTAAAGATAAGACGCCTATCTCACATCAATCTAATATTATTTATAAAATACCTTGTGAATGTAATAAGTGTTATGTGGGACAAACTAAACAGTTATTAAAAAATAGAATTTATCAGCACAAAATGGACTGTAGAAACATAAACTTATTAAGTGATAATAAAACGGCGTTGTCATCTCATCATTTCGACACTGGGCATAAATTTCTTTTCAATGAAGTTCAAATATTAGATAAAGAGTCAAATTGGAAGAAACGCAATATCAGTGAAATGTGTTTTATTAGAAAAAACAATTCAATCAATTATAGAACAGACACTCAAAATTTAAGTAGTCAGTACAATTATATTATGAAATTATACTAATTTTTGTATTATTATTATTTGATTGTTAAAATTTATAGTCAACATAATTTGTTACCATGTTACCATGTTTTTGTCTTATGTACCCTATCTTATGTTAATTGCTATGGTTAGTAATTAATATTAATTTTCATAAATATTGTTATTTTTAATATTGTACTTGAAAAAGTCTAAATCTATAGACGAAACGTCGTACATTTAATTTAATAAATCAAATTATTTTGTCCACTATCCTGCGATTTTGCTTAATTTTATTATAATCACGATGGACACGATTTCTAATATAAAAGTTGTAAGGCAGTATTTAGCGAAGTAAATAGATTTTGCTGAATTTTAAAAGAAAGAAAAAAAAAACACGAAAAAAGAGAATATTATATTTCCGCAATATAATAGTAAGCTGTTTGATTTTACAGATATCTATTATAAGTACCGACATTATTATACAGGCGGCAAATTAAACACCAAAAAGAGTGAACTTCAGGACAGCATGTTAATTGAAGGGAATGTGGAAAAAACAAGTTATGTCCTTCTGACAAATTGCTGAGTAAATTGAATTCAAACTTATTTACATTCCTTGTTCTTTTGCCATCCAATAATTTTAAGTTTTAAAATACACGGTGACCTACCTATTTCTTTTACCCCACAATTTACCCAGTGCTGAATACCGTTACGGTCTATCAGATGGCACTAACAGCTCAAAAATCAAAAAAATATGACATACCCTGTTCTTTCCCCATTCCCTTCAAATATTATTTATTAATATTATCACGTAAATTTACTGCAAAACGTTTAA
>JBDIXK010000342.1:0-10790 GCA_039654895.1 Mongoloraphidia duomilia
TGGGTGAAGAAACTTGCTGAGTGTGGATTCCCCGTCAGCAAACAACAATTTTTGTTTTCAGTGTCAAAATTAGTAGATGAACTTGGCCGTCAAAATAATTTCACAAACGGTGTACCCGGAAGACATTGGTATGAAGGATTTTTATCACGAAATCCTTCAATTTCTCATCGAGTAGCTCAGCCACTTACAACCGAAGAAAAAATAAGAGGATGGTTTGCACGAGTCTACGAATACTTGAAGGATCATAATCTACTAGACATTTTAAAAGATCCTACTAGGATTTTCAATTGCGACGAGTCCGCATTTTTTCTGTGCCCGAAAGGTCAAGGAGTTTTGACGCACAAAGGAGCAAAAACTGTGTATATGACTTCAGGGAACGACGAGAAGGAAAATTTGACTTTGTCATTAGGAGCATCTGCAAGCGGGAAATTGATGCCAGTTTTCGCACTGTTTCCATATAAACGGATGCCGCAAAGTATTTTGGCAAAGTACCCTAATAGACCAAGAGGCGGGCGTTAATATATGAAGCTCATTTGTGACAGGATGAAATTTTCAGGGAAGGTAGTATTAATTATGACAAAGAAAAAGCGCTAGGGTTGCCTAGTCAAATCCTGGTGCGACGGCCGGGATAAGCCACTTCCGGTGCAAAATGTCAATTTTTATATGTATATGTATATATGTATAAATTCAAACAGCTCAAAATTGCAAAGTGGCCCTTTGTCCAGCATTGTAACCATAGTTTTTAAGAAAATGACATTTCGAAAATTATAAATTGTTAATAACTGCTCAAAATTGGATAAAATACAATAGTTAAATCCTGTATCACGGAAAAGAAAAGTTAAACATTTTGTAAAGTAGTATCAGTATATGCAAAAATTTAAATTTTTGATGTGAAACATCTTTAGGTACGGGTGTAAAGTCGTTTAAATGGAACGTCGCCAAATGTCATTTGTTATTGCATTTTGAAACTACGTGGTCAATAATTATAGTTTTTTTACTAACATTATCAGCGGTAATGTGTCATGCATGGTTTTTTTTTTTTTTTTTTTTTATTAAAAAAACATAGATTATTATGTATTGTTTTTTTCTTATTGAAAAATTATTAATGTGATATTTTTTAGCACCTTACCTATATTAAAAATGTTAAAAATTCAATTTTCAACAAAAAATATCTCGCATTATTTTCTAATTTAACTAGCATAAAGAGATACCTTTATAAAAAAAAATATATATATAATTTTTATTTCATGATTTTCTTGACTTTTTTTCAAAGCAACTACCTTAAACTACGTTTTGTTTAAAAATGTTTACATGATATTATTGTATGTAATATAATATCGTATGTAATATAATAAAATTAAAAAACCGGTTGATATGTGAATCAGAATTGTCAATCATTGGCAATGTTTGCCTTCTTCAGGCCTAAAATTACATAATTCTAATAATGTAATTTTAGGCTTGAAGAAGGCAACAAAATAGTTGCTGAAAAGTTGTCATAATAAAGATTGACAATTCTGACTCACAAATCAATCGGTTTTTTCTTTTATTATAGTAAATTATTATTATTTTCCATTTTTTCATATGCTTGAGGACACAAAAAAATAAAATCATTTGCTGCACCAAACGCAAGGTGGACTTCCTCTCGTGACTGGACTAAAAGTCAAATGCTTCAATTAGTTTTTAGTGTCAAACCAAATTTAAAATCACAAACAAAAATCAACATTTTTTCTCTTTTCGAAACAAACTCCAAACCACCTTTTTAAAACTTTTATTACAGGTTACTACGACCTTCAAGTAAGTAATTTATACTAATTTATATAAGAGGTGCACGTTGAATTACGTTGAAAAATAAAAATAAGATATTGCTACCCTAAAATACATAAATTCTTGGGAAAATTGTCAATACCAGATTCAGGCTATTCCTGCGTAATTATACGGATATGAGTTAGAAACTAAATGCGTTGAAAACATAAAGTTATAAATAACTAGACATACGTATGAATGTTTGCCAAACACAAGGCCGATAACTCATTTCAGAACGGTTACAATATATAAGTATACATATGTACATAATGTTATTTGACAGCTTTAAAAATGTCAAAAAAACAAATATAATTTATAAGTTTTCAATGTGTTAACCAAAATTTCCTTAGGCAACCCTATGTATTTCAATACAGCTCTTCGAGACCTACAATATGGCGTCAAGTGTATGCTGTCATATAATGACGAAAGATAATTATGAGCTAATGAAATATGTGTATTTTGCACCGGAAGTGAGCTCCTCCCGGCCTTCGCACCAGGATTTGACGAGGCAACCCTAGCACTTATTCTTTGTCATACTAGATTCTACCTTCCCTGAAAATTTCATCCTGTCACAAATGAGCTATATAAATTTACGCCTAGCTCTCGACCTATAAAGATTGGGCCATTGGCAAGTCGGACAATGGGTGGATGACTTGTCAGACTTTTTACGAGTACATCACGAATGTTTTTTACCCATTTTTGGTTAAAGAGAACATCCATCTTCCGGTGATACTTTTCATGGACGGACATACGTCTCATTTGTCGCTCCCATTAAGCGAATTTTGTAGGGAAAAAGGAATTGTTTTGATTGCTTTGCTGCCCAATTCTACACATATTATGCAGCCGATGGACGTATCGGTTTTTCATCCGCTCAAGACCACCTGGAAGAAAGCAGTCCACGATTGGAGAATGCAGAATAACGGAAGTCGACTCAAACGCGATGATTTTGCGTCACTTCTCCAGGAATGTATATCCATTTTAAAGCCTGAAACTATACAACAAGGATTCAAGGCATGTGGGCTTTACCCGTTTAATCCTGATGCTCCAAATTATCGACGGCTTGTCAAGACATCCACAAGTGAGAGCACAAGTCCTTTGACAGAGGCAGTCAATGCTAAAATATCTACTACAACAAACCCAGATGACGAGTTTATTCGGCAGTTTGAGGAGCGTGTAGGCACTACAAAAATTAAATTGTTTAAGCAGTGTGCAGATGGATTGTGGTTAGGCGATATTAAAGATGAGAATCTCTTCCACTTTTGGAGGAATTTGTATGGACATTCAGAAAACGAAACTTACCATTCCATAGTTGAGAATGATTTAGATTTTAGTGTTGATACACTCGCGGCAAATAATGCTCTGGACGCTTCTGTCGAGCTACAAGTGTCAAATTTATTAAATATGGAAAATGATTTATTTTCTGTATTTACAGTGCAGCCTGATGGTAGTTTAATTAGCGCAACTCCGAACGGTCTACCACGTTCAATGGTGTTTACTGATGAGGCAACAACTGAGAACGAGTCAAATTCACGTAATACTGAAAATTTCGTATGTGAAGATGCCATAGCTGAATCAACACTTACTCCCAAGAAAATTGAAATCACCGATGCTAGAAAATCAGGCTTTCCAACTCCGTTCAAGAATGCTTTACTATGGCCGGAAACACCTAAAACCAGTAAGCCTGCAACAAATTCAAAGAGGTTCACACCCACAGTAGCAATTGCTAGCGATTATATGGAGCATCAGCGTCGTCTTGAAGAGGCAAAGAAGATCAAAATAGATAAATCGTTGGAAAGACAGATGAAGAAAGAATTAAATAAAAAAAAAAGAAACCCAAACTAAGCTAATACCAAAAAAAAGGAAAGAAAAATCGGTGAACGAGAATATATCACCGAAGCCAGTACAAAAAAAAAAGGAAAGAAATATCGGTGGACGAGAATATATCACCGAATATTGATCTCGCGACAACTGAATCCATCGCAGTTGGCGACTATGTACTGATTGTATACGAGGAAGAGAAATTTCCCGGCATTGTAACGAAGATAATCGATGAACAATCAGAAAAAAGTACGAAGTCAAGACGATGCAAATGAGTGGAGCAAATTGGCGTTGGCCTGATAAAGTGGACAAGCTCGTCTACGATGCTGCAGATGTTCTGAAGAAATTGGATCCTCCAGTATTATTCAACAAGCGCGGAGTTTATACATTTAAAAATTTAAGTTCTTAAAACTGCTATTCCTTTGTATTAATTATTCAATTCATTTAATATTTTTTAAGTTTTTGAAGCTAGCCAATAGCTAAATAATTTTTTATAATGTTATTTAATTTGAAAGTTTTATTAGAATATGATTTTATTTTGACTGTTCTTATCAAAAAATGGTTAAGATCAAGGTCTTATTAACGCAATTTTTGTATTTTAAATTCTAAAATTGTTGATAAATGAACAATTTTGATTTGTGTTTCGATTGAAATTTATTTTTTAATTAAATTTCCATTTTTATAATCTGAAACCTTTATATTTATTATATAGGCCGGAATTAGGGACGTGTTACCACGTAATTAGTTATGTCGAGAAATTTTTACCACGGAATCAGAGAGATTTGCAGGCATCGTTAATTTTGTAAACATTAATAATTATTCGAGTTATTATCCTTAAACACAAATTGAAAACTCATCCTAACTGATCGATTTATATAGTAAAATATTTTTCACGAATTTTCATTTCATTATTTAAACGAAAAAAAATCAAAACCGCAAAAAAATCCTTAGTACCCCGGAATTATGTACGTTTACCTTAATGTTCATGTTTTTACTTTTTGACATAAAAAATTGAAACACTTGACGCGAAGTGCTCTATCAAGAAGAGTGTTCTAGAAATATTAAATTGAAGCTGTAGACCTATTCATAGGTTATCTAAATGAGTAAAAAAATTAGAAAAATGAATGTCAACAAAGATCCGTAAGTATATTATAATGTTGTTTGATATCAAAATAGTAATTAACGTGAATAATAGTAAAAAAAACACTGTTATTGTAATACTATAATCCTAACCTCAAAATTTGACTATAATATTTTCAGTTAGAACAATATAATATTGTTAGCTTTTTCCGTATGGATTTATTGGTCTTAGCTGGTGTTAGTAATGTTGTTAGAACATTTTACCTATACAAAAAAAAAAAATCTTGAGAGGATGGAACTTTTGGTGTGTAAACACAAAAACAACACTACACTGAGTATTCCACTACTCAGTGTATTGTTTTTTTGTGATTTTACCTATAGTTGAAAACAAATCACTCATAAGTTTATTTTTAATGGCATAAGGTGTTGTAGTGGTTTATCAACAATAATTACTGAAGGCGACGTCTCCGAAGATCTTCAAATGGAATTTTTAGAAGATAGTGATGACTCGTGCCGTGATCCAGATTATGTGCCACCGAAAGACGAAAACCCGCCTTCATTAGTATTTGATGTAAATTATGAAACAGGTAAACTATAGCTGGAACGCGTAAAACTTTATAGTTAGTATTGTCAGTTTCTCTATTGTATAAGAAAATATTCAATCGTTACAGAGTGTAATCAACAAGATGAAGAAAACAAAATTAGTAGGAAAGTAAAAAGACAACAAAACATGACCGGTGATGAAAATAAAAAATTAAGCAGAAAACGGAATCGACAACCCAAAACGTGGAAGAGGAACGTTAACAAATTATTGTGTCAAACAGGAAAAGAACATGTAGATGTCAGTGGCAATATTCGAAAAGAACGAAGTTTAAAAACCTTAAAAAACTGCGAAAATAATTGAAAATATTTATGTGCAAAAAAAATTAGTTTACAGGACAGAAGAGTACTTTTCAGCGGATTCTGGGAGTTATCAGATGATGCGAAATTCCATTTTTACGGTAAAAACACAGAAAGAGTCGACAAAAAGCGAACACAAAGTACAGCGAAAACAGAATCTCGCCGAAAGTATTCCTATAAATACTATTTTCACATCAATGATATAAAAATTCGTGTTTGTAAAACATTTTTTTTGACTACTCTAGATATTAGTCAACAAAGGATTAATTATTACCATAAAAATAAAAAGGATCAAATAACAGGAATTCCATCAGCTTCACGACAGGGCTGTCATCCTAAGAAAACTATAAGTGATATAAGCAAGGATTACGTGCGATTACATATTAACGAGTTTCCAAGGGTGAAATCTCATTATTGTAGAGTAGACACGAAAAAGGATTATCTTGACGGAACCTTAAACATAAGCAAATTGTACTCCCTGTACACTGAATTTTGTGTCGAAAAACGAATAGAACCAGTAAAACAACATTGTTATAGATATATTTTCAATTACGAGTTTAATATTGATTTTCTAAAGCCTAAAAAGGATCGCTGCGACGTTTGCGAGGAATATAGGTTGAAAGAAAAGACTGGTATGAACGAAAGTGAACGAATGGTTTTTGAAAAACATGATCATGGCAAAAAAGCTGCAAAGTTAAACCGCGATTTAGACCGAGGAAATGAAGATGACCAAACAGCAATTATATGTTTTGACCTCGAAAATGTTTTTGCGTTACCGCGGTCAAATATTTCGTGCTTTTTCTATAGCCGAAAATTGAACACTTATAACCTAACGGCCCATTGCAATTTGCGTAAACGAGCATACTGTTGCATTTGGAGTGAGGGCACTCACGGAAGACAAGGCAATGACATCGCTTCAGGTTTAATAAAAATATTAAACAAGGTTATCGCTGATTTTCCCTCTATTAAAAAAATTATTCTTTGGTCTGATTCGTGCGTGCCACAGAATAAAAATTCAATTATGAGTTTGGCACTGATGAAATTTTTGGAGGGGCATTACACTATTGAGGAAATAATCCAAAAGTTTGGGGAACCTGGTCATAGTAGTGTACAAGAGGTCGACAATCTCCATAGCCAAATAGAAAGAAAAATATCTACGGTAGAAATTTTCAGTCCCTTAGGATTGTTACGTTTTCTTCCAACCGTAAATCAAAGGAATCCTTTCAACGTTTTTCACATGAGGCACTATGATTTCCAACTTTACAAAGAAGGATCTCAAACTCTTAATTGTGTGCCCTACGCACACTAAAGCAAATAAAATATTGCAGAAATACACCCATGAAAATATATTATAAGCTCCACCACGACGATGAAGATTTCATTGAAGTATCAGTTTTCCCATCAAGTAATACCAGATCTAGTGCCTCTATTACTTCGGTAATCTTACCAGAAATTCGAAGCGCACCTGAGCCTAAAAAATGCCTTTTGCCTTTTGCCAAAGTTGCTGACCTAACAAAACTTTTCAAGTTTATGCCACCCGTTGATGTTACTTTCAACAAAACTTTCTTTAAGGAATATAACGACGCTGCTGTATTTTCCAATGCAAAGAAATCCTTGCAAAAACCCACAACTCTAGAAAAGACGATCAGAACGAATAAACCCCTGAAAGCAGCCAAAACTCCTAGCAACATTGACACTGTGAAAACAAAGAAACTTTCAAAAAAAGCCAATATTTTAGGGGGGAAAAAATCTACAAGCAAAACTGATAGTAAAAAAGAGTAGTGCATTAAAAAAGGAAAAATCGGAGTTATTTTCACAGAATTAGTGTTTTTATTTAAACTATACGTTTTTTTGTATTATTATTAAGTTTGTAAGACGTGTTTTAAAAAAGGAAATGTTATTTTCACAGAATTAGTATTTTTTGTTTAAACGATACCTGTTTTGGGATTATTCTTATGTTGTTAGAACATTTTTCAATATGTTGTAAAGTTTGATAGTTTAATAAAAAATAATTGTTCTATCAGCAATTGTTGATTTATTGATTTAATTATATACATTAAAAAAATGAACTTTGAATTATTAAAAACAAATATACAGGTCTTTAATAGTCAAACTACCAATATATATAACAAAAAGTTGTAAATAGCTCTTGAAATATATTATGAATATTGAAACTCAATTTCCCACAAATTTCATTTTGGTCTGTTAGAACATTATAATACTCAACCCACGACTTGTTCAGACTCCAAGGATATTGGTTCCTAATTGTATCCGACTATTATTCAAGATACATTGAAGTTGCAAAACTGGAAAAACTTACCTCGGATTGTGTCATCATACACTTAAGGTCAATATTTGCCCGACATGGGATACTAGAGATGTAAGAAGAGATAACGATACACAATTCTCACAAACCGCTGGATCAAATTATAAAAAATTTGCAGTTGATTAAGGATTTAAGACAGTTACTTCGAGTCTTCAGTTTTCTCAAAGTAGTGGGTTTATCGAGAGTCAGGTGAGAAACTTCAAGAATCATTTTAATAAAGGGTGTTTTTTAGCTGCATGAGAAGTTTCAGTGGTTGTTGTCTATGGTTTGACAGTTGAGAATGTGAAACTGTGTTGACATTTCTGTTCAGTAAGGTTTGGCAATTCATCATGAACAACGCTTCCAAATTGTGCAAATTTATTATGAAAAAAATAAATCTGTTCGCGAAGTTCATAGAGCACTTCGTCCATTTTATGGTCAACATAATCGGCCTAGTGAGCAAGCAATTCGTGCGGTTATTGATCGTTTTCGAACTAATTTTACTCTTCTCGATTCAAAACCACCAACAAGACAAAGAAATGTGCGTACCGAAGACAATATTGCTGCTGTAGCGCGAAGTGTTGAAGAAGACGCTGAAATGTCGATTCGTCGCCGTTCTCAACTTGTTGGCCTTTGTCCTTCGACTACGTGGAAAATTTTACGTAAAGATCTTGGCTTACGTGCCTATAAAATACAGCTCGTGCAAGAGTTAAAGCCAAATGACCATCGTTTACGTCACATTTTTGCTGATTGGCTAATTTGAAACTGGCCGAAGATGAGCATTTTTATCGAAGAATAGTGTTTAGTAATGAAGCTCATTTCTGGTTAAATGGCTTCGTGAATAAGCAAAATTTCCGTATATGGAGCGAAGACAATCCTCATGTCATTAACGAATCGCCATTACATCCATTAAAATTGACTGTTTGGTGCGGTTTACACGCTGGCGGCATCATCGGTCCTTATTTCTTTCGAAATGAAGAAGGAGCTGCCGTTACGGTGAATGGCGAGCGCTATCGAGCCATGTTGACTGATTTTTTGTTTCCAAAAATTAATCAGCTAAACATCGACGACATTTGGTTCCAACAAGACGGCGCAACTTGCGATACAGCGCGCTTAACCATCAATTTATTGCAAAATCAATTTGGGGACAACTTTATTTCCAGAAGTGGTCCTATTAACTGGCCCCCTCGTTCGTGCGACTTAACGCCTCTCGATTACTTTTTATGAGGCATGATTAGAACCCCAAGTGGGATTGTGGGCATTAAAATCCTCCATGATGATAAAGGGGCGTGGAAGTTGATCTATAACAGATGCAATGGTTGCAAGTGTCGGTTGTTCTGTTGGAGGAATGTATATTGAACACAAAGTTACCGGATTAGGCGCATAAAGTCTGACAGCGATGACCTGTAAGTCAGATTGTAATGGGACATTTTCGGAAAACACATTGTTTCGGACTAAAACTGCCACTCCGCCACTGGCACGTTCAACGAATGGTTTATCTTTACGATAAATCGTAAAACCACGAAGAACCGGAGTGTTTGTGTCTTTCAAATGTGTTTCCTGTAAACTGATAACAGTAGCATTATGATCGTTAAGGAGGAGTTTCCATTCACTGAAATGAATATAAAAGCCGTTCATGTTCCACTGTAAGAAATTGAATGTGTTAGTAAATAAAAAGTAACTACCTCATTTTTTTCCTCGCTGCATCAGACCGATGATGAGGAGGTCTACTTATATCTTCGTCCATAGCAGAGTCTGCACTGCTGCTATGGTCGATGCGAGTACGCGTTATAGTCATAGTATGGCTATTATCCCGGTTCAAGATAACCTTGGTTTTCTTTACCGGAGATACTGTTTTATTCTTTTTTACCGGTGACGTAATTTTCTTTACTGGCGATCTCGATCTATCTGGACTTTTTTTATTTTTATTTTGTTTCTTGGCAACAATTTTAGAACATGATGGAGACATTTCGGTTTGTGTAGACATGTCACATGTCTGTGTTGACATGTCTACTTTGATGACTGGAACGGCAGCGATGGTTGCGAAAGAACGTGTAAATGATGGGACAGTTTCTCGATATTTGCGCTTGGCCTTTGCAAAAGAAATTTTTTCTGTTGTTCTAATTTCTTGGATCTTGAACTCCGCCTTGTATTGTGGACATTCTCTATATCTTGCAGAGTGAATTCAGTCGCAATTAACGCAATGCGACACCCTTTTGCACGGAATATCCTCATGCAAAGGTTGGCCGCAATTATCACAGAGACTGGGGAAGCTACAGTTGTTCTGTGAGTGCCAAAACTTTTGACATTTATAGCAGCGGAGGGGAGATGGTATATATTGACGTACTTTTAAGAAATAAAATGCTGCTTAAATTGATGAAGGAGGCTGTGGTGTACAGAACGTTAGAATATGGGACGGTGTAGGTACTAATTGACCGTCTCTACGAGCGTAGATTATGTAAACGTCAATAACACCCTGATCTTTGAGCTCTTCTTTTATTGTTTCGACAATGCAATTTAGAAGATCAAAACAATAAATTATGCCAGTAATGTAATATACCGTTCTTGGGACATCCTAATCCTAACCGGAAGTGACGTCACAAGCTAGCAGTCGAGCGCGAGGCTTACTAGCAGTCGACCGTGAGGCTATTACCGCAGTCGACCGCGAGGGTATTAGCGGGGGGCTAGGGGGGCTAGGAGCTAGGGGGCTAAGAGCTAGGGGGGCTAAGAGCTAGGGGGGCTAGGAGCTAGGGTAGCTAAGGAGCTAGGGGGGCCAGGGAGCTAGGGGGGCAAAAAAAAAATGGCGACTGCAAAAAGAAAATGGCGGCTGCAAAAAAAAAATGGCATGCATGAAAATTCAAGATGGCGGCTCCATGAAACTCCA
>JBDIXK010000343.1:0-10775 GCA_039654895.1 Mongoloraphidia duomilia
TCAAACGAGTCGTAATACCATTACGTACGAGACATATATGGTAATTTTTTGACATATCTGCTATAAAAAGCTGCTTTTCATGCATGTATATTGTATATGCACTAAATTATTGAGGTTATATTACTAATTCAAACATGACGTTTGTGGAATTAATATTTCGGTACTAGCCAACATTTGTCTATATTATTTTAAGTTGGCAATGGTGAATGTCAACTGCTTGGAAGTATACAACTTCGATAATTTATAAATTAATGTAATTTTGTTAACATTTTGGAAATTTTTTTCTTTAATGACTAAATTATATGGTATATACAATTATTTTCATTTATAATTCTGATATATCAGTCTCATTCAAACCGTGATATGGTGAGGATTTGTTTAATTTGGCTCCGTTGTGTTTTACGAGTTATAAATTAAATTCAAAAGTACGATTTGCATCTGGACGAAACTCGGGCCGGTCAGCTGGTTACCATAATATTGTATTGTCACCGGAGCTACACATGTGTGCAAAATTTCAACTCAATCGGATCATGGGAAGTGGGTAAAAATTCAAAAGTACGATTTACACCCGGACGAAAGCCGGGCCGGTCAGCTAGTTACCATAATATTGTATTGTCACCGGAGCTACACATGTGTGCAAAATTTCAACTCAATCGGATCATAGGAAGTGGGTGAAAATTCAAAAGTACGATTTACACCCGGACGAAAGCCGGGCCGGTCAGATAGTTACCATAATATTGTATTGTCACCGGAGCTACACATGTGTGCAAAATTTCAACTCAATCGGATCACGGGAAGTGGGTGAACATTCAGAAGTACGATTTACACCCGGACGAAAGCCGGGCCGGTCAGCTAGTTACCATAATATTGTATTGTCGCCGGAGCTACACATGTGTGCAAAATTTCAACTCAATCGATCGCAAGATTTGTAACAAATATACGGGATCAAGCTAAATAAAACCACCGTTTAAAAAACAAAGTATCTACTACCTACTTATTTTTGCGTGATGCCAGAACATACGTTTTTATTTGCGTGATGCCAGAATATTTTAAAACTCGCAGTCGCATAAGAAGTTATTTACTTGAAAAAAAATCATTTAAATCGGAGCAGTGGTTCTCGAGTTATAAGGGTACAAAGACACATACAGACAGAGAAAGTCAAATTGTTCGGGAAGGTATGATGAACGTCGAGAAATTTTGGTCCGATCCGATCGACGTCAATAATTAGTTACACGTAATTTAACTCAGTAGGCCAGGGTTTTTAAACTTAAATTCAAACATCAGCAGTCAAAAAATTGAATAACTATATTGAAATAATGCTATATAAGACAGAGCATACGCTATCTTCCAATATCCATATCACACTGTGCAACAGACAAGGACAATCGAAACAAGTTCGCGATTTATTAGATAAAGTCGCATTTATTTCGTTTAATAATCATATAAATCTGTATAAAAAAACTGTTTTGACACAATATTATACATGAAATCTATCTAAAATTTTCTGCTCTTTCGTTTAAGCCAGGTTTCGAATCGATCTGACTTAAATTAAGCAAACTATAAGCAAAAAACACCGTTTTTTCTAATTTGCTCCCCTCTGAGATTAAAATACAAAAATCGGGCGACGTTAGGATCAAATAGACCCCGAGAGGAATCGAACAAAAAAAAGTTTTTTAAAATCGGTTAACCCGTTTGGGCTGTACGACTGATACAAAAAATCCGTTACAGATTCACAGATTCACAGACGTACAGACAAAGCGAGTGTATATAGGCGCTTCTAGCTTCGCTAAGATCGCGCCTAAAAACGATGCTAATTATATAATTGAAAATTCAATATTTGATGAATTAAATCTAAATTGTTTCATTCCAAATCATCTATTGTTTAAAATGGGTATAGTAAGGCATGTTGATTCAGTATTAGATGAGGATTACTTAATGCAAAATATTATATGTCCGCAAAAAATACATAAAGTTAAACGCTTGACTAGAAAGGTTAATGATAGGATTGTGAATACACAAACAATTATTATAACTTTTAAAGGACAAATATTACCGGAGTACTTAAAAATCGACAACACTATTTGTGAAGTAGATATTTTGTACGTACGTAAGGTTTTACAATGTTTCAAATGTTTACGGTACGGTCACATGCAGGAGCAGTGTCGAAGTCATGTTCGATGTTCAAAGTGTGGGGAACAACATTCATTAACAGAATGTATAGAATCCACCCCTTGCTGCGTTCATTGCAAAGGGCAACATCTATCTACGGATAAAAATTGCCCAGAGTTTGATACGCAAAAATATATTAAACAAAGAATGGTGGAGAGGAATTTAACATTCAAAGAGGCAACCCAAAATGTTAAAAATTCATACGCTAATGTAGCGCGAGTAGACTTAAAATCTGTAGAAATGTTTCCTCCACTGAATAAAAATGAAGACGATTCGGTTGAGAATTCTTACGAAGTCAATTCAGTTGGGGCGATTCCCATAATCCCCCGTAGAGGACCTTTATCACGTGTCGACTTTGTAAGTAAAACTAGGTCTTAGGCAAATAATAATAATAATAGTAACCTTAGCCAGACGCAATATCCTAAAAGTCAACAAAGACAATATAACCCTCCCCGAGAAAAGTCTCCAGCAATTACTTGGAATCCATACAGACCCCCGGTAATGGAGATTACAGATAAATTAAGTGAGATATTAGAAACAGTATCTATGTTATTTGAACATATCCCGCACTCAGCTTCAGTAGCTCCTAAATTTATGGCACTCAGATCATTAGTTAACGATATTTATAAAACATATAATAATTTCAGCACTGGCTAATACAATTAATATTTTACAGTGGAATTGCAGATCAATCAATTCTAATAAGGCTAACCTTGAAATATTAATAAAGAATAAAAATATAAATACAGCAGCCATCTCTGAGACTTGGCTTAAAGTTAATTGAAAATTTCATATTAACAAATTTTACACAGTTAGACCGAATAGACAAGACGGTCATGGCGGCTCGAGAAATTTTTGTCCAAAATCCTAAAATTTAAAACACTTGATGTGCAAGAGTTTAATAGCGATATTATACAGTTGTGCGCTATTCAGATAAATTGAAAAGAACCTTTTGTAATTATGTCTATCTACTGTGCGCCCAATCATAATATGTCACAAATGTTCTGTAACAGAATTTTTAATAAATTTAAATTACCGTTAGTTGTCTTAGGTGATTTTAATTCACATTCCTCTAGCTGGGGATGTGAATATTTAGACACAAAAGGGGATTCTTTAATGAAATCAATTGATGATAATGGATTGGTAATTCTAAATGACGGGTCCGGTACTTTAGTTTCGCGACCTAACAGAAGTAAATCAGCTGTTGACATATCAATTTGCTCAGCGTCTGTAGCTAGTAAAATTACTTGGCTTTGTTATAGTGACCCATCTGGGTCCGATCATTACCCCATTTTATTATCGATGATAATTAACTATAATCTAGGCAAAAGAACTTTTAAACCATTTTATAAATGGGACGTAAAAAAGGCAAACTGGGGGGACTATGCTAGGTACATTGATCAGAAAATATTTAATGAACTGAGAATAATGAATTAATAGGTTATGAGGAGTTAATAAATTGTATCAATGAAGCGTTTGAGCAAACAATTCCTAAAAAGCGGGAAATAATAATAAAAAATTACAGAGATATTTCTTGGCGAGATAGAGAATGTAATGAGATATTAAAATTAAGGAAATCATCAATAAAGAATTATCAAAAAAACCCCACTTTAGAAAATTTTTGTAATTATAAGAAAATAGATGCAAAAGTTAAAAGAATCTTTAAGCTAAAAAAACAGAATAAATTTAAAGAATTCTGTGAATCAATAAATAGAGATACTCTGGTTTCGAATGGATAAATCAGTTTATAAATAAAGTAGTACCGCAATCAGTAAATCAAGAAGTAAAATTACGGGCACAAGACTATCAAGTAGACATGCTAACGGTTCCATTTTCTTCACAAGAATTAGAAAGAGTCCTCAAACACATAAAAGGTACGGCTCCGGGATATGATTATATTACTTATTCCATGCTAGAAAATTTGTCAATAAATGCAAAAAAAATATTTTTAGAAAATTTAAATGAAATTTACAAGACGGGTGTATTACCTGTTTCCTGGAAAGAATATGTCATAGTAGCAATACTCAAACCAGGTAAAATTAGAAATGAAGCGCAATCATATCGTCCTATATCCTTATCATCTTGTATTTTGAAAACTATGGAAAGAATCTTAAATTATAGATTGCAATATTGGATGCATGAGAATAAGCTTTTTCCAGAATCACAGCATGGTTTCCGTAGGGGTCATAGCGTGATGGACAATCTGACCGAATTGGTAACCGATATTCAAATAGGTAGTACAGAAAAAGATTTAAGGCTAGCTGCTTTTTTGGATATTGCTGGTGCATATGACTCAGTAATCCCGTCAATTCTCTATGAAAAAATGCAAGAAATAGGCATACCTAATCAATTGAATAATTTCATAGCTAATATGCTTAATAACAGAATTATTCATTTTCGAATAGGGCACAAATTTATTGATTCCAGAGTTTCTTCAATCGGATTGCCTCAAGGGGGAATCCTGAGTCCAATATTATATATTATTTACACTAGGGAGCTAGAAACTATATTTTCACCAAATATAAAAATTTTACAGTTTGCTGATGATGTATGTTTATACACTGAACAACAAACATTTCAGCAATGCGCTTTGGCATTAGGAGATACATTGGTGTCTTTAACAGATTGGTTAGGAAATAACGGTCTAAATTTGTCCATAGAAAAAACCAAATGTGTGGTCTTTACGAATAAACGCAAAAGTAAGATTCCAGAAACATTACGTGTCAACAGGAAAATAAATATTCAGATATTAAATACATGCAAATTTCTAGGTATGCATTTTGATTCCAAGCTGAGGTGGTCAGAACATATAAAATTTATAATTAAAAAATGTGAATCGGGATTAAACATTTTAAGGTTTCTGGCACATTCTAAATGGGGCGCAGATCCCAAAATATGCCTAAATATTTATAGCGCTATTATAAGAGAAACAATCGATTATGGATCCTTTTTATACGGATCGGCATGTTCTACCCATTTAAAAAAATTAGATCTGATACAATACAAAGCATTAAGGCTTTGTATAGGTGCTTTGAGATCAACTCCTGTAAGTTCCTTGTTGGTAGAGTGTGGTGAAATCTCTCTAGACTTTAGAAGACATATTCTAGGATCCAGGTATCTGTTATCTAAAAAATCTGACAAGGATAACAGATTGAGCCCGAAAATAAATTATCTCACTGGTCTTGTCCTTACTGAAATGACTTGGGTTTGTAAAACTACATCTATATTAGTAAACAATCATACAGATTACAGTTCATTACAAATAAATATTTATTGCAAAAATTACCCAATGATGTACAATGCGAATTTTAACTCATTACTGGTAAATTAAAATATAATTACAGATATTCAAATTGAGTCTGACTGTGAGTTGAGGAATGTGTGTCAAGGTGCTTACCTGTTATTCACCGACGCATCTAAAATCTGTGAGAAAGTGGGGTGTGCATTATATGATCCACAATTAGATTTTTTTAAGAACTTTTAAATTACCAGATAAAGTATCTATTTTCACGGCAGAAGCTATAGCAATACGGGAAGCATTAAATACGTTTTAAACATGAATGGTAAAAATATCGTGATATGCTCAAATTCTCAGAGCGTCTTACAGTCATTGAAGAACCCTGAAAAAATGACAAATTATGTATTAATAGATATTCTTAGTGCTATGTATGAAATCAAACAAATTAAACAAGTTAGCCTAGTCTGGGTTAAGGGTCATGCAAGCGTAACTGGCAATATAATTGTCGACATATTTGCTAAACAAGCCATAGAGCAAGAGAAAAGTATGGATATGAAGATTCCTTTAGACGATGGGAGGATAATAGTGGAAAATATATATCACAAAAAATGGCAATCAGAGTTTAATAACACGGCATTATATAAAGGAAAGTTCCATTATAACATACAGAATAAAACCGTGGTTTTATCAGGTAAATTATGAACGTTCTGTCATATCTACAATATGCAGATTAAGATTTAATCACTCGTTAGTTCCAAGTTATATGTACAAAATAAAATTAGTTAACTCACCTTATTGCTTATGTGATAACAGTTCGATAGCAGACGCCTTGCATATATTGTTTACTTGTCCTCTTCATGAAAAGCAAAGAATTGCACTTTATAATAGTATTATTGAAGAAAAAATCCAACTTCCTTTGTATTTTCCAAGTATAGGGGAGAGTTGGATAATACCGCGCGGTTGATAATTCCGCGCGTCAGCGTAATTCAAAAACTATCCACTAGTTCTGCGATGCAGTGCGTATACATCGAAGCCGGACATGCCTACACCCTTCCCCGCGCACCGCCGTTACGGTCCGCGCGACGACGGAGATAGCACGCGTTGTAGATGTTTTTTTCATCACTCCTTATAATTTTTCGTGTACTTTCGGAAAGAGGTGTAATACTGTATTTATATTGTAATACTTTGATACTATACATTTTTAATGCTTGTATACTGTACAATTAATGTCAGAATACGTTTTTACGTACTATAATATTTTCCATATAATTTTGAGGTTAAAAAATAAAATGATCAAGATTGATAATTCCGCGCCGGGGGCGCGGTATTATCAAATTATGTGATTTTTGCTGTGATTAATATAACTTACTGTCTGATATTTAATTGATATTAGGTATTTTTGAGACTGACTAGTCCATATATAATTCAAAGATTTACTAAGACTTCTAGTTATAAAAAAATATTTACGTTTAGTTGTCATAAAGAATTTAAGTTTTTGTTAATACTTATTGCTTGATACTTAATATACTGATTTAATTTCTAGAAAAAGATTTGGGTCTCCATATCTTCACGCAAGAAAATTACTTAGAATGGTATTCTTTTTTTTTATTTTTACTTTTATTACTTATCCATTTGTGTGCAATTAATGCAGGCACGATATTATCAGACCAGTTTGACAATACCGCGTCTTTATTTTTTTTTGTAAATTGACAATAATTACTTTTTGTTTAAATTTTGGAAGTTTTTGTTATACGGTATGCGTACCTGAATAAATGTCCTACTAATTACTCAATTTTGTTTCTTTTAATATCAAACAGTTTCCTAATTATAGGTCCAAGTCCTTAGGGGCTCGGTATTATCCAACTCTCCCCTACTTAAAGCTGAAAACAAAAAAATCTTTATTCAAATCCATAATTTCCTGCATAAAATTAACATTCGAATATAGTTTTTAGGTAGGTAGGCAGTTTAATTAAGTTACTGTATAAGGGTCTATACTAACAAACTTACCTCATGTGTCTTACCTGTCCCTCCCTCTTGTTAGTTTTGCCTGCCGAGTTGGGTCCGAGGTACATCCGTTGTCCTGATCCCTATATCCTGATGGTCCATCCCTCTTGTGTCCCCGTCTTATGTGTGTATGTAAAATCCCTTATCTTAGTTAGAATTAAATTAAGGTTTTAGATTGTGACTAAATACACAAAGGTGTAAAGACCAAAAAAACTTATAATAAAAAAAAAAATTCTGATATCGTCAAGCTAGTAAGTACCTACCTATTGAGTTTTTGTACTTTGTTGAAAATCTTTCAATTAAAATGTTTTAGATTTGTGTTGAAAGATATTGAAAGTGAACCGGAATTAAATAATTTTTAGAACAGAATGTTATCTCAAAATGAAACAATAGGAAATATGTCTGTTATTTGAAATTGAAATGGAATACAAAGTAATGTGATTCACAAGAAAATCTACAGAATTATTATGTTGACGACATTAATGCAGCAAATATTATTCAAAACGTCTGTCGAAAATGGAAGGAGTTTTATTATAAAAAAAGCGGTCACGTGCTTGTGGAACTCGCGCTACGAGGGTTCCGTATCGTTTCAACAACATATTCTGTGAAAATTTCAACTTGCTACATGTTACGGTTTCAAAGATACAGCCTTTAAAAGGTTTTCCCTTTTTGTGTCGGGACCCCCTTTAATTTTCACCTTTTGTGCTGCGAGACCTTGCTTTTTGTCAAATTTCATGATTCTAGGTCAACGAAAAGTACCCTATAGGTTTTTGATGAGTGAGTTTGCGAGTATCAAAATAGGTGACAAAATGACCGTATCTTTTGATTGCGTTGACTTAAAAGCTTGAATTTTTTACACCTCCAAGGGACCGTAGACCTTAGTATTTCATATTAATTTCAACTTGATATCTCTATCCGTTCCTGAGAAAATGGGTCTTGACAGACGGACACCCAGTCAGCCAGCCAGCCAGACGGATAAACGTGTGATCCTATAAGGGTTTCGTTTTTTCTTACTGAGGTACGGCATCCTAAAAAATAAATAAAACTAGACAAAACGATATTAATTCTTGTAAACTATTTGGTAGGGATGTAACCGAGGTGTTTTTATCGGACATGAAATCGAAGGTTGTTTTATAGGAAACGAAGATGGAATTACGTAATGATGTTTTAAATTATAAAACTGAATAATAATCGGTTTGTAATAATAGTTTTAGCATGTGTAATAACAATTGAAATCTAAGTTTATTATATAACCTTTGTTGTTGAGCGTCTATAATATACAATTCATTCATTTATAATCTACAATATCTATCTATTAAGAATTGAAATCGTAGGCAGTAGAGATAACAAAAACACGTAGAAACTTTCACGTTTTGGTCGAACATTGCTTTTATAACCTTGGATAAAATCCGTTCCGAAATTGGACGCAGGTGCAATCGAAACCTTCGGGTGTCAAAAAAAAGCTCCGTAACGTGAGTGCGTAAATAATCGCTAACGATTTCGGCTACTGAGCAATAATTCCGTTCTCCGAAATACTTTATGAATTTTCTGAGATTTCGATTGAGTTTTTGACATCGATTTGAATTAACGAATTAATTTCCAATCTTCGTTTTCTTTGGTCTTGTATTATTTCATATTCCGTCTCGACCACGTTGTGGTTTAGTTTTGGTAGAATTTGTGTTCCGTCCAACCACGGTTGTTTAATTTAGTGATTAAGAATTTTGGACGTACCGATTGTGCTGGTTATTTACGGTTTATTGAGTTTGGGTAATTGCTGGGTTGGGGCTTGCCCTTTCTCAGTTTTTTTTCTAATTTCCACCGTTCCGTGTGAGTTGAGGAGTAACGGGTTCATGCCTGGGATTACCGTGTTTTGGATTGCGTCTCTCAATTGGTTCCCGTGCTTTCTCTCTCTCAAACCTCAACCTGATTGTTGGGTCGACTCTCAGCGTCTTGGTCTGAGATTCACATCGTGTGGCCATTTAAGTCCTGGCGCCCATTTATCTTTCGGTTGGTTGTTGGCACACTAGATTTCTGTCCATTGTGCATCGGGGTGTTCCCTCAACAGTTCAGTTGTCCCTAATCTAATTTGCCCATTGGGGTTTTGTTATATTGTGCGTAGTGTTATATTGTGTTTGTCTTATGTGTCGAGTGGTTTCCGTTTAAAATTATTTATTTATTGCCGTCTGGTTATTTTGTATTGTCCTATGTGTCGAGTGGTAGGTGGTAGGGTTTTTTATCGCCCTTCTACGACTTTCCTTGTTGAATCATTGTTTTTCCTGTTATTTAGTGATAATGGTGGTTTTATATCTAAATTTAAATTTGTTTCTCGACCCACGACTCCGCAGCCAACTGAAGCTACCTGCGCACTGATTAAATTTGGTCCAAGAAATCGTCGTTATACTGCATAATGTTGTTTTTAGAAATAACTCATGCAGACTTAATTTTACAAACAAAATTGTCTGTGATATACTAATAGATAACTTCTGCAGTGCAAATTATTAGAGCAGATATCTGCATATTATGCTATTGTCACCAGCTTTGTAAGTCACACTGCACATGAATTTAATTTCCAGATGCTAATTTCAAGCGTATAATATATTCATGCTGCTTTTGTAAGTTCTTGACAGTTGTACTGGGTGTCTCATATTTAACTTTAATGCAATAAGAGAATAAAGCAAATGCTTAAAACATATTGTGTTGATATAATAAAGCTACAAATACAGACTTTGCACGTAAACTTACGCATCTTCGCTAAATTCTAGAGTAACGATTAATAGAATTTTAAAAAATTGCGAAATAATTAATTATTATTTATATTAGAAATCGTGTCCATCGTGATTATAATAAAATTAAGGAAAATCGCAGGATAGTGGACAAATATTTGATTTATTAAATTAAATGTACGACGTTTCGTTTATATATTTAAACTTTTTCAAGTACACAAAAATAACAATATTTATGAAAATTAATATTAATTACTAACCATAGCAATTAACATAAGATAGGGTACATAAGACAAAAACATGGTAACATGGTAACAAATTATGTTGACTAAAACTTTTTAACAATCAATAATAATAATAATACAAATTTTAGTATAATTTCATAACATAATTGTACTGACTACTTAAATTTTGAGTGTCTGTTCTATAATTGATTGAATTGTTTTTTCTAATAAAACACATTTCACTGATATTGCGTTTCTTCCAATTTGACTCTTTATCTAATATTTTAACTTCATTGAAAAGAAATTTATGCCCAGTGTCGAAATGATGAGATGACAACGCCGTCTTATTATCACTTAATAAGTTTATGTTTCTACAGTCCATTTTGTGCTGATAAATTCTATTTTTTAATAACTGTT
>JBDIXK010000344.1:0-10772 GCA_039654895.1 Mongoloraphidia duomilia
CTGATATTATTCGTTGATTGTACCTAGAAATAAAAAAAGAAATGTTTATTTTTCACATTTTACAATCTTTTAACTTCACTAGGAAGTCGATTTTAACCCACTTCTAATAAATTGTCGTATCGATTTGAAACTTTGCAAGTGTATGCAATTCGGATGACAATTGACAATATAATAATTTGGTACCATCGAAATCAAATTCAATGTCAAAGGGGTAAAACGGGGGTGTAGGATTTAAATTTTTTCACGTTTCAAAATAGTGTAAAATTGTTAGTACCTATGCCATAGAAAAAAAAACAAACCATACATTATTTATTTCAAAATACCTACTCTGACAGATATCTTTAAGTTATCAAAATAAATCATACATTATTATGACATTATTATTAAAAGTAAAATAAAAACAATTAAAAATAAACACAATAATTATGTATAATCCGATTACTCTAAGAATGATATCGCTACGTCATTAACAGAAAACGCCTATTTATCTGGACGGTGCCTACCTGACCCTGTAGCGTAGTGTGCAAAGGGTTACTGAAAAAAATGAAAAAAAAACAAAACAAAACAAGCCGTGAGGACTAAAGTGCGACCCTTGAGGTCTACACGAATAAAAAATTTAACCCCTTAATACATCCCTTAAAATAATTAAATTTTTCTAAATTTCAATATTAGACACGGATTTTATCAGTACAACATCTGCATCAAATTAAATACACCCTTCCATAAGGAAATCCGTACCAACAAACTAGTGTTTTCATAAAATTTTCATAAAAGTCGGGTCCTGTCGGGCCGATTTTATTAAAATTTTAGCAGCACATTTTAATCTCTACTAAAGAGTTAAATTTCAATTTTGAAACGATTCTGACAAATTTTTCGGTATTTTTGGGCCCAAAAACTTTTTGGAACCCCTAAATACAACCCTGAAAATGGTCCGATCGGGCCCATTTTAAATAGGCTTCGTTCGGTGATGGGTTCCAATGTGTGTACCAAATTTCGTTTCAATCGATTAAGTCTGTCGAGAGTTATCGTGTACACACACATGTGTGTGTGTGTGTGTATATATTATAGGAATCGCCCCTCGTTTGGACGCTAATTTATAGCAATGGCTTTTGCTCCAAAAGACCCGAATTTAATCGGTTGCGCGGCTAGCTACCGACGGCGCGGTGTCATGGGTCGGAGAACAAAAATTATTATCTAGTTACGATCGCACTTGTTTTGGGAAGCAGCTTCTAAACTCAACTACAGGAAAAGCCCTTATTGGGCAATAAAAAACCCAACCACCTACCACTCGACACTTAGGACAACACAAAAATTTGAACGCACAAAATAAATCGTGCGTCACAATAATTCAATTTAAATTTGAAGTCACCTCTACACTCAGTATCACCTAACCAGAGACGGACCTCGTTGGAAAATTACTTAGTGGGCCAGATACCGACCGAGAGATCAAAGGGCGCCAGAACTTATAGGGCCACACTGCGTAAGTCTCAGGTCGTCCAAGCTGAGACGCGAGAGTGGTCACAGTTAGGGATAATTCGAAAAGGATAACCACGTTGGCCAAAAGAGATCCGAAAAATATTCCGGAACAGAGTCCAGAACCACAATCACAGTTATATTAAATCCCAGGCCTAACGCTGTTACTTTCTTAGCAAGATAAACATAAACAGAAAAAAATCAGAGGTGATTTCAATGGCCAAAACCATACGATAACTTAACATAAAATACTAACAAAACACAGATTACGAACACAATATCGGGACACACAGTATTCGAGATACCAAAAAAATAAAAAGACGGCCCTGTAATCACAGGTCCTACGGAACTTCCAACAATCGAGACAAAAATCCTAATTCAATAGGCCTCGAAGCCTCACAACAACCTACTCATTCAATTGCAAAACGCTAGCGTGACGTAGCGAGCGATAGCGGAACGATAACCTAACGATAGCGAAATTCTCAACAAAAACTCTTCATAAATAATGAAGCGATACGGAACGATAACGAAATTCACATAATTAATCTTTAACAAGTATTTCACACTTAATCCGGGCCTGTACAGAAATTCCTGAGCCTGAAAAGAAAATACATAGCATACGACTCGAGACATAAACACTTTAAAATCGCGAGACTGACGACGTGGAATTCAAACTTAATTTGTAATAAGATTCAAAACATTCTGGAAAATTCCCAATGTAGTGCAAGAAATCCTACAGGAATACAATCGACGCACTATTATTCATGTTAATTCTGACGTAAATATCTAAACTGACCCAGTACTATGCAGAGTGGTCGACATTCAGAAATGTAAAATGTTCACAAAATATTAGATTTGATCCTTTAATATTTTCGGGATATATTGTAGTACCATATCTATCCCACTGGGATAGATACTTGATAATATTCTGGGATACTTTATGCGTCGTCACTTATGATAGCAAATATTAAAAATTTCGGAATAATTGCAAAATCTTCAAAATTTCTGGAATAAATTAAATTATTCCCGTATTCCAGAATCAACACAACCACACGGAAATCCAAAAGCAGCAACCTATAATCCCTAAACTAGGAGAAACCGATTGGTTTCTTTATGGTTTATTGTTTGCACGGTAAGCTAACTATATCCAATAATAATAATCCAACAATGGAAATACGGAAAATAAATCAATTTTCGGGAATTAGGAAAACTAGGAAGGTCGACCAATACAGGAATCGAAGCAGAAAACAACGCCGAATCCAAAATCCAAGACTAAAATAATACAGCTCCAAAACGAAAAGTACAAATCAAAATCCAAAATCCCAAAATAAAAAGTATTTTATTCGCCAGAATATGCAATCATTTCATTTTGATTGTTTAACAGACCGATGTGTATGACACGGCCGCCGTATCTAGTCTGTCAACATGCCAACGCTTACCAAAGTATTCCGTATTTTTCCTCAGCGTTCTCCCTTACACACACAATAAAAATAGTACGTATCGTCTTGCACTCATAGACGTCATATCTAGCCAGTCTTGTTAATTTCTGTTCTAGTTCGTTGTCAGACGTTCGCTAGTCTGCATTGACGTCATCATATCAATACAGTGGGGTCCTATTTACCTCCAGAAGTAATGATAAAACATAAAATGCATTGAAGTTAAAATAAATGCCGCTATTTACTAGATGTGCTAAAGGGCTAATTGCCCCCCTAACTACGACTAAAATTAGCCCCCTATAATATATATATATATACACACACATACATACATATATACAGGGTGTCCTCAAAGACACTTAACACACGCCTACCACATGTTCCTGAGACCAAAATAAGCCGATTTAAGATAACTTACTTTCATACAAAATTTCTTAGTTTGGGCGCTATACGGCCCTGAAGTTACAATTTTGAAATCGTTTTTTTGATATAAATTTAAAACGGCTTGTGCGATTTTGCTAAAATTTGGCACGTTGACATAGTTTTCAAATTTCTACGCCAATGGAAGAAAAGGGGTTTAAGTATAAAATTTAGATTCAGTAACTTATTTGCTACAAAAAAGATACTCTTAATAAGACTCGATTACTTTCATGGTTTTTGAGAAATTTGTATTTTAATAATAAGGTAATCGATAATAATACGTTGATAATAATAAGTTGATCAATAAACAAATAAGATTACCATGCGTTTTTCTAAGAATAAAACTGGATATAATGAAGAAGTTATGCACAGAGTAAATTAATTTTCTCCGTTGTATAAATCTTTGTATGCGTAAAAATGGTGGACACTTTGACCACTTTTTATGACATATTTATTTATTTCTATTCATGTTTTAGTAGCTTTACTTCATTTTGTAAAAATTACTGCAAATTATTAAAATACAAATTTCTCAAAAACCATGAGAGTAATCGAGTCTTATTAAGAGTAGCTTTTTTGTAGCAAATAAGTGACTGAATCTAAATTTTATACTTAAACCCATTTTCTTCCATTGGCGTAGAAATTTGAAATGTTCAAATATTAAAAAACTCGAGTTCTACGCCTATGGATTAATATTATTCATAATTTTGATATGGGTTTTTTTGTTCCATGAAACTATGTCAACGTGCCAAATTTTAGCAAAATCGCACGAGCCGTTTTAAATTTATATCCAAAAAACGATTTCAAAATTGTAACTTCTGGGCCGTATAGCTCCCAAACTAAGAAATTTTGTAAGAAGGTAAGTTTGCTTAAATCGGCTTATTTAGGTCTCAGGAACATGTGGTAGGCGTGTGTTAAGTATCTTTGAAGACACCCTATATATATATATAGCCTCCTGAACAATTTGGCACCTTTTTTGAAAATGTTTATATATATATATATATAAACATTTTCAAAAAAGGTGCCAAATTGTTCAGGAGGCTATGAAACGTCGAGAAATTTTGGTACGACCCCTAGGTCCCGCCATCCGACCGACGCCAATAGTGTATGTGCCATATTATGGCATATACACTAAAAAAAAACGGCTGAACCGATTTTTATAAAATTTATGTCGGATCAAAATGACGTTAACACGCCTCGATTGACACCCTTACGAAGTCGATGTAATTTTTATTCGCGAGATATTGTGTAAAATCTACTTTTTTGGAGTCTATTTGGTTAAGAAAAAAGAACGGCTGAATCGATTTTGAAAAAAATTCTTTCAGATCATATTTATATTAATACGCGTCGATTGGCACCCTAACGTAGTCGATATCATTTTTCATTCTCGAGATTTCGTCTTAGAAAGAAATGTTCACATACGTACGTATACGTACATACGTACACACATACACACACAGAGACATCTTTCTAAAAATAGTGTAAAAATAGTATAGTGACCTTGAAACATAAAAATTTGTTATACATTTTGATTTCGATTTTCGGACTCATTACAATAACTTCCAATGGGAAGTTAACAAAGTTATTTTTTTGTTTTTTTCCCTTTTTAGGTGGCCTTTTGATGATTGACGCCAATACATTGATGACGTATCGGTACCATTCTAAGAGTAATAGATTAGGAAAGGAAGGCGTGGCGGAGTCGAAACTGTCTCCTTCTGAGTCGCAACTGTCTTCTTCTAACTAGAAACGTACGTTCTGAATTGAATTTCCCGTTGCCTTGGCAGGACAACATGTCATATTTCATTCATTTTACTGACATAACCTCGTTTTTTTAAACACGTTGTCGTCGTTAATAATTAAAGCAATTTGTTATGGGGTGGTGTTTTGTACCTGACTGCATTCATAATGAAAATTATGACTGCAAAAAGTTTACATTTCCGACTGAAGAAAAAGCTAAAATAATACCTAGATATCTAATACCTAATTGGTGAAAACATTTTTTTTATGCTTTTAGCGTACCTTCGCTTGATCTAGCGTAACTCAGACGACTTCCAAACATTTTTCCAACTCCAAATGGAAAGAACAAACGCAATTTCTAATTATAATTGCTTAAATTATACCTCGACAAACGTCAACGAGGAAGTTCGGTTAGAATTAAACGTCACTGGCTGAATTAGTGAATCAAGTTAGCCGTTAGGACATACGTTTTTTATAAATATTGAATTAAAAATAAAAAATTATTTCACACGAAATAATAAAGTTTTGTAGCCAATAATGACGGGATTTATTAATTATTTTTATGAAACAGCCATTGTTTTGGTAAGAAATGTGTTTTAAGAGAATAGTAACGAATATTCTGTTAAACCCCATACATTTTTAAACGCCAATCGACTCCATTTTAAATTTCGCGCTCAAATTACTTCTGTAGTGTATTTCATTTCTATCGGACATTTTTTAAAAAACTTCAATATGGTGGATATAAGATGGCGGTCAAATACCCAAATGTAATACATCCTATAACTATCTCGATAAAATCTACATTCATTAGAAAAAACCGCATCGAAATCGGTTGATGCATTAAACAGTTAGAGGGGAACGTAAAAGCAAACAAACATTGTACTATCCCGACAGATAACTGATACGACTCCCATGCAACTTGTGTTTCTTTCATTTCGCATCCGCTATTTCCGTATTTAAACTCGATTTATATTATCCGGTCAGACACGGCGCGGGAACGTAGCGTTTCCGGCAAGACAAACATATTAACATGCATTTCAAATACGAATATTTATATTTAGCGAATAGCGGATCCCGTCCGTTAAGACACGTATCAATACTCGTATTTGAAATGCATGTAAAAATGTTTGTCTTGCCTTAAATGCTAGTTCCCGCGCTGTGTCTGACCGGATAATACAGGGTGTCCCAAAATTACTGGTACACAGAGCTACCACGTGTAGTAGAGGTCAAAATAAGTCGATTGGACCCAATTTATTTATATACCAAAATGTACCGTTTGCCCGTGAGAAGAGTTCAAAGTTTACATAAAAAAACACATTTTTGTACGCTGTTCAGAAATGAGTGAAACAAATTGAATGAAATTTGACAAAAGTGCATTTTAAAGGATTACTCTCCTTTCAGTAATCAAAGAAACCCAAAAGAAATTGTAGAAGGGTTAAAACCACCCTCACCCTCTGACATTTTTTTCAGAAATTTCTTAGGTGTGATAATACGGTCCTCAAATTTTTTTAGCGAGAAGACTGATTAATTGTCTTCATTTTGTTACTCTTGTAAAAATTTCGTATTCCGCATAGTTCCGAAGGAAAAAAATGTTTTCTTAAATAATGCTAACAGATATTCCTAGTACAAGTTTAATAAAATTGTAATACAAAATTTTATAATATACAAAATTTTATGTAAACTTTGAACTCTTCTCACGGGCAAACGGTACATTTTGGTATATAAATAAATTGGGTCCAATCGACTTATTTTGACCTCTACTACACGTGCTAGCTCTGTGTCCCAGCAATTTTGGGACATCCTGTATAAATCGACTTTTATCCGACAACTTCCTTCATCCACCCACTTGTCGCCCTTTTTTGTTGGGTAATCGGAATTCACCTGTATATGCGAGTGATTCCCAACTTTTTTTTTAACTTGGAGGAACCCTTGATATATTTTGTAAAATCTCGGAGAGTCTCTACCTGACTAACACATTCGACAAGGGTAAATTACAAAATAAACGGGTAAAGCAGGATGACTAAATAATAATTAATAATTGAAAATAAAATAACATTGAAATGTGACAAGCTGTACTTTTTCGCAAGGTTTTGCAAATTCTCGTGGTTGGGAATATGGTTATCAGGTGCCAAAATCGGAAATCCGGTCACTGGAGGTAAAAAATCCCAATTATTCAAATGAATAAATAATTATTTACAATGATTTCAACCAGGGCCCTCGCGTCCCTGAGTGCGATGTGTGCGATGCACGCTGGCGGCACATCCAAGGGGCGGCAAATAGCCTAGTTGAGTTATGTTTTTTGTACTGTATAGAAAAAATATACAACTGAAACTGATATTATATCAATTTTATTTGTACACTCAAGCCTACGTGAAAACTCTTACGAGTAGTTATTTATTTTTTAATAAAATTCAAATTCGAATTCGAAATATTTCGCGCGCAGTTTTCGATTCGATCGTTAATTCACATCAGCGCGTAGACAGGGCCCCCCTATCGAGAGACTCCCGCGTATGTTTATATCTTGAATTTTCCTGTCGATTCCTGGCAGGAATCGACAGTTTATCCCCAATAAGAGGCGTTAATTATGAATCCGCACGCGGGCGGCGTGAGGCCTTACGAGGACCCTGATTTCAACAATTTACATTTTTGGCCACTTGAAACAGTTTTCAAAAAGTTTTTTTGTCGAAAATTGCACTATAAAAGTTCTCACGTCATGTCATAATAAAAAATCATTTCCACGCAATCTTTCTTAAGAAAACATTTTTTTCTCAAAATCTGCAAATTATGAAAAAAAAAATGAATGTAGGTACATATTTATATTTTTACTTCGCACCTCTAATCTATATGGTAGGGAAATATTAGATTCAGTCCAAAAATTTTTTTTCGGGATATCAATAGACCTTAACGTTTTGACACCCTAGGAATCATTTGAGATCCCCACACATACACACACTCACTCACATATACTGCAGACAGAGAGACATCAATAGGAAATTGGTCTCAAACGAGTTTTGGGTATTAAAACATGAAGATCTATTGAAATCCTGATAAAAAAATTCGACTGCGATGACCAGTCCTATACTTCCCACCGACTTCCCACCTAGTAAATATTTGCAAAAAATAAACACTCTTTTTTTATTCTTTGAAGAAAAGCATGGCCCTCTTTTTTGTTTAGTGATCTACTGATGGCTAGCTTAATATAGCAAAAATCATGGTTACCTTGATTTACGTACAATTTTTATTTTTTTTAGTAAAATATTTTTTTCTCGAAAACTGTACATTTTAGAGAAAAAAAATATATTTACATTTTTTTCATATTATAACATCTAGAATTCATTTATATTTTTTTTACCTATGTTAATACGTGACATTGAGAACGTTTTTTTTAATATCTCAGGATCCACTGAACCGATTTGACTCAAAATCTAATCAGATCTAAGTTAAGGGCTGATAAACACAATAGAACAATCGGCATGGCCGTATGTTGTTCCGTTGTTACGATATCGAAGGTGAAAAATTGACCACATACACACACTCACATACACACACAAACACATACATACACACACATACACACACATACATACACACACACGCAGCATACAGACATCAGTCAGAAAATGATCTTAAACGATTGTTAGGGTCTCAAAACGTGAAGATCTGTTAAAATCTCGAGATATTTTTTTCGGAGTAAATCCATTACTTCCCTACCATAGTAGAGCTGGGGAAGTAAAAATTTCTGACTGAATCCAATACTACTTCCTAGCATAGTAGAGGTGGGAAGTAAAAATGCGTCAAGATTTTGCGTGATGCGATGAAAAATCCGGTCTTGAATGAAAGCCGGGCGAAGTTTGGTCAAAATCCTTAAAATCCGGTTAAGATCGGATTTATCAGATCAGATGGTAACCCTGGCTGCATATTCGTATCGAGCGTACAGTATAGCGCTTCGGAAAGTGCCGAATGGCTACTGGTATCGAGCGCACGTAGAGTCCAATTACTCTTAGAATGGTACCGATACTTTTTGTTGTTTAGACTTCAAATTGGAAGTTATTGTAATGGGTCCGAAAATCGAAATCAAAATGTATAACAAATTTTTAAGTTTCAAGGTCACTACACTATTTTTAGAAAGATGTCGGGTGTGTGTGTGTACGCCTATGTACGTACGTACGTATGTGTCCATTTCTTTCTAAGACGAAATCTCGAGAATGAAAAATGATATCGACTACGTTAGGCTGCCAATCGACGCGTATTAACGTAAATATGATCTGAAAGAAATTTTTTCAAAATCGGTTCAGCCGTTCTTTTTTCTTAATCAACTCCAAAAAAGTAGATTTTACACAATATCTTGCGAATAAAAAATTATATCGACTTCGTAAGGGTGTCAATCGAGGCGTGTTAACGTCATTTTGATCCGACATAAATTTTATAAAAATCGGTTCAGCTGTTTTTTTTTTAAATTATTGTTAAACATAAATAATAATTATGTTTTAATGATTAAAATGATTACTTTTCTGTTTAATATCTAATTTAATTATTATTATTATTAAATGTTTGTCAAACTGGGAAGTTTGTTGTGTTGACCTCAAGGGTCGCACTTTAGTCCTAATAAACGACCCACCTCACGGCTTGTTTTTCATTTTTTTCAGTAACCCTTTGCACACTACGCCATTGGGTCAGGTAGGCGGCGTACAGATAAATAGGCGTTTTCTGTCAATGACGTAGCGGTATAATTCTTAGAGTAATCGGATCATACGCGTTCGCGGGGGAATGTTTGTGCTCCTTGATTTTTAAAACTTTAACTCGATATAATGCGATCACCCGCGCTCGATACCAGTACATTCGGCACTTTCCGAAGTGCTATACTGTACGCTCGATACGAATATGCACCCTGGTTGGGAATCACTGTTAGATAATCGGAACTCAACTGTATATGCGACCGCATGTCGTGCATTCATTGTATGGTTGCTACTTACAAGATGTTCGTTTGAGTTCTTTTCAGAATACGGGAGCGGTTCGTAGAACAACAATAAAAAAGTCGTTAAGATTCAATGGCTGGGTCCCGAACCGTGAGAACTTGAGAAGAACGTGCATAATAATCTAAAATCCAGTTTTTTGTGAATTAAGCAGACACTCTGAATAAAAGACCACACGATAAATCTGAAACTTCTTGACTACTTTGTCTACCTAACCATAGGTGGCAGTAGTAGATATAGAACACCGTTTCTAAAACCGCCACATACCGCCGCCACATGACCTCGATTGACCTGCCGAAAATATTGACCCATTTAAAAAAAATTAATTTTTAAAAAAAATTTTTTTGATTTTTTAAAAAATTTTTTTGTTTTTATGTTCTTCGCGAGAAGCTAAGAACATTCGACCTCTTGAAAAAAAGCTGTATTTTGAAAAATAAAAAAGTTACGTAAATTTAAAAAAATTTTTGGTTTTAACATTCTTCGCGCGCATTGAACAACGCACAACGTACGTTTGTCGCCATTCACACACACACACACACACACACACACACACACACACACACAGCGTTCCACGACAAAATAAAACACAAAATATATTTTAAGAAGTATTTTTTATTTATTCATAAATAATATAAGGCCATCTTAAAAACTAACAGGCTTATTCATAATTAATATTGTATAATCATTATAATGATCTATCAATTTTTCCACAAATGCAATTTCTCTGTCGATTCCA
>JBDIXK010000345.1:0-10765 GCA_039654895.1 Mongoloraphidia duomilia
AAAGAGATAGACGATTTTTGTCAACGGGAATCGATTCAGCGTGTTTTTCTCCATAAGTATGCATAGTTTTATCCAGATCGAAGCAAATTTATAGGGAAAAATTAAAAAATCTTAAAACGCTTATATCTCCGAAACTAAAAGAGATAGACGATTTTTGTCAACGGGAATCGATTCAGCGTGTTTTTCTCCATAAGTATGCATAGTTTTATCCAGATCAAAGCAAATTTATAGGGAAAAATTAAAAAATCTTAAAACGCTTATATCTCCGAAACTAAAAGAGATAGACGATTTTTGTCAACGGGAATCGATTCAGCGTGTTTTTCTCCATAAGTATGCATAGTTTTATCCAGATCGAAGCAAATTTATAGGGAAAAATTAAAAAATCTTAAAACGCTTATATCTCCGAAACTAAAAGAGATAGACGATTTTTGTCAACGGGAATCGATTCAGCGTGTTTTTCTCCATAAGTATGCATAGTTTTATCCAGATCGAAGCAAATTTATAGGGAAAAATTAAAAAATCTTAAAACGCTTATATCTCCGAAACTAAAAGAGATAGACGATTTTTGTCAACGGGAATCGATTCAGCGTGTTTTTCTCCATAAGTATGCATAGTTTTATCCAGATCGAAGCAAATTTATAGGGAAAAATTAAAAAATCTTAAAACGCTTATATCTCCGAAACTAAAAGAGATAGACGATTTTTGTCAACGGGAATCGATTCAGCGTGTTTTTCTCCATAAGTATGCATAGTTTTATCCAGATCAAAGCAAATTTATAGGGAAAAATTAAAAAATCTTAAAACGCTTATATCTCCGAAACTAAAAGAGATAGACGATTTTTGTCAACGGGAATCGATTCAGCGTGTTTTTCTCCATAAGTATGCATAGTTTTATCCAGATCGAAGCAAATTTATAGGGAAAAATTGAAAAATCTTAAAACGCTAAACTCTCCGAAACTAAAAGAGATAGACGATTTTTGTCAACGGGAATCGATTCAGCGTGTTTTTCTCCATAAGTATGCATAGTTTTATCCAGATCAAAGCAAATTTATAGGGAAAAATTAAAAAATCTTAAAACGCTTATATCTCCGAAACTAAAAGAGATAGACGATTTTTGTCAACGGGAATCGATTCAGCGTGTTTTTCTCCATAAGTATGCATAGTTTTATCCAGATCGAAGCAAATTTATAGGGAAAAATTAAAAAATCTTAAAACGCTTATATCTCCGAAACTAAAAGAGATAGACGATTTTTGTCAACGGGAATCGATTCAGCGTGTTTTTCTCCATAAGTATGCATAGTTTTATCCAAATCGAAGCAAATTTATAGGGAAAAATTAAAAAATCTTAAAACGCTAAAATCTCCGAAACTAAAAGAGATAGACGATTATTGTCAACGGAAATCGATTCAGCGTGTTTTTCTCCATAAGTATGCATAGTTTTATCCAGATCAAAGCAAATTTATAGGGAAAAATTAAAAAATCTTAAAACGCTTATATCTCCGAAACTAAAAGAGATAGACGATTTTTGTCAACGGGAATCGATTCAGCGTGTTTTTCTCCATAAGTATGCATAGTTTTATCCAGATCGAAGCAAATTTATAGGGAAAAATTGAAAAATCTTAAAACGCTAAAATCTCCGAAACTGAAAGAGATAGACGATTTTTGTCAACGGGAATCGATTCAGCGTGTTTTTCTCCATAAGTATGCATAGTTTTATCCAGATCGAAGCAAATTTATAGGGAAAAATTAAAAAATTTCCAAACGCTAAAATCTCCGAAACTAAAAGAGATAGACGATTTTTGTCAACGGGAATCGATTCAGCGTGTTTTTCTCCATAAGTATGCATAGTTTCATCCAGATCGAAGCAAATTTATAGGGAAAAATTAAAAAATCTTAAAACGCTTATATCTCCGAAACTAAAAGAGATAGACGATTTTTGTCAACGGGAATCGATTCAGCGTGTTTTTCTCCATAAGTATGCATAGTTTTATCCAGATCGAAGCAAATTTATAGGGAAAAATTAAAAAATCTTAAAACGCTAAAATCTCCGAAACTAAAAGAGATAGACGATTTTTGTCAACGGGAATCGATTCAGCGTGTTTTTCTCCATAAGTATGCATAGCTTTATCCAGATCAAAGCAAATTTATAGGGAAAAATTAAAAAATCTTAAAACGCTTATATCTCCGAAACTAAAAGAGATAGACGATTTTTGTCAACGGGAATCGATTCAGCGTGTTTTTCTCCATAAGTATGCATAGTTTTATCCACATCGAAGCAAATTTATAGGGAAAAATTAAAAAATCTTAAAACGCTAAAATCTCCGAAACTAAAAGAGATAGACGATTTTTGTCAACGGGAATCGATTCAGCGTGTTTTTCTCCATAAGTATGCATAGTTTTATCCAGATCAAAGCAAATTTATAGGGAAAAATTAAAAAATTTTAAAACGCTTATATCTCCGAAACTAAAAGAGATAGACGATTTTTGTCAACGCGAATCGATTCAGCGTGTTTTTCTCCATAAGTATGCATAGTTTTATCCAGATCGAAGCAAATTTATAGGGAAAAATTAAAAAATCTTAAAACGCTAAAATCTCCGAAACTAAAAGAGATAGACGATTTTTGTCAACGGGAATCGATTCAGCGTGTTTTTCTCCATAAGTATGCATAGTTTTATCCAGATCAAAGTGAATTTATAGGAAAAAATTAAAAAATCTTCAAAACGCTAAAATCTCCGAAACTAAAAGAGATAGACGATTTTTGTCAACGGGAATCGAATTGAATTGAATTGTAGATTATAGACGCTCGACAACAGAGGTCATTAGCGTCTAAAAATAAAAAAGTAAAAAAAAGAAAACCAAAAACAATAAAACCAAAGCAAAATCAATACAAAAACAAAAGTTGACATACAACAAAATAAAATCTAATAGCTACAAATACAATGTGTCATATAAAATAATGTAGTGATATAAAGAAAAAACCATTTAGGCTGTAAAAGGGCCTAAATGTATACAAATAAATAAAATCAAATAAACCGGTCAAGACCGGTTTCTTTTAAAAATCGAAACAGCAGATCGACATTGTCAGGATCATTTCCTAAAACAACCGACAGATCACCTGACAATCCGATCTGCTGTCGTGTGTCCCTAAACTGGACACACTCTATTAAAATATGCGAAACGGTAACACGAGTGTCACACGTTTCACAGAGGGGCGGTTCCTCACGAGCCATCAAAAAACCATGTGTAAGTCTACAGTGACCTATGCGCAGCCGTGTAAGGACCACTTCCTCCCACCTGGAGGGACGGAAAGATGTGAACCATGGGTCAACTGTAGATTTTATAAATTTTAATTTGTTTTCATCGACAGCACTCCATTCATCCTTCCAGAGCTGCTGAACGGCTGAAATCAGTACGCTCTTGAGGTCGTCACCGATAACGCAAAATACACTCTGACCGTTATTTGCAGCGTCCTTAGCTGCAGTGTCAGCTAGTTCATTGCCAGCGATTCCCATGTGGCCGGGAACCCAACAAAACCGGACAGTGGTTCCACCTCTTTTCAAAGTGTACAATTTGTCCTGAATTAAACAAATAAGAGGGTGGCTGGGATAGGAACGCTGCAATGCCTGAAAAGCACTCAAAGAGTCGCTGCAAATAACATATTTGTGTGGACCGTGCACATGTCTCAAGGCCTGCAAAATTGCATATAACTCTGCAGTAAAAATACTGCACTCTTGAGACAACCTGTATCCAACACTGGCGTTATCGGTGACAAACGCGCAACCAACTCGGTTGAGAGACTTCGAGCCATCCGTGTAAACGGAACGGTAGTCTCGATTCTGATCCAGCCATGCCAGGAAAAGCTGGCGATAGAGCTCTGGAGTTGTTGTATTTCGAGGATGAATGGAAAGTGACATATCGATGACGGGCTGAGGAATAAGCCACGGGGGCACAGAATTACGGCCTACTTTAAGAGTTCTAGGAAGCGCCAAGTGAAGTTCATCTAAAAGAAGATTCAACCTGATACCGAGAGGACGTGTTGCATTTCTTCTCCGTCTATACAGAGAAGAAAAACGAGGTTGAAATACGCAACTGTAAGTTGGGTGATCAGGTTGACTACGGAGCTTAGATACGTAGGATAGCATATTGCGTTTCCGCCGGATGTTCAGCGGAGGCTCTCCGCATTCAGCGGCTATGCTAACAACAGGACTCGATCGAAACGCTCCGGTTGACAATCGGATTCCGGCGTGATGAACAGCGTTTAACGTCCTGATGTACGACTCACGCGCTGAGTCGTACACGATGCTACCGTAATCCAATTTAGACCGTACGACTGCACGATAAATTCGCAGCAAAACCGTACGGTCTGCACCCCACGTGGTACTGGATAAAATTTTTAAAATATTAAGGGAAGACGTCGACTTCCTCTTTAAAATATTAAAATGAGCCTTCCAATTTAACGACCGGTCAAAAGTGAGTCCTAAAAATCGGGCAGTATCTTGCACAGATATGAGCGTATTATAAAGATATAAGAATGGTTCCTGATAACAACTACGAATGCGGCAAAAGTGCACACACTGGGTTTTTCCAACGGAAAATTTAAACCCATTGTTAGTTGTCCAGTTCTGGATGCTATTAATGGCCAGCTGCAAATGACGTTGTGCAGTACGAATGTACTTTGACGAACAGTAGATCGCCAAGTCGTCAACATAGAGCGATGACTCTACAGACGATGGAATGCTGTCAATTATGCCATTAATAGCGATGGAAAATAAGGTGACACTAAGAACCGAACCCTGTGGAACACCATTCTCCTGTGCAAAGACACTTGACAAAGTGTTGCCGATACGGACTTGGAAGTAACGCTCTAATAAAAAATTATTTATAAAATTCCCAAGATGTCCTCTGATACCCCAATTATGTAGTGTTCGGAGTATTCCATACCGCCATGTAGTGTCGTAAGCCTTTTCAAGGTCAAAAAAGACCGCTATCAAGTGTTGTTTGTTAAGAAAAGCGTCCTGGATAGCGGACTCTAACCTGACTAGATGATCCATCGTCGAACGGTGCTTACGAAAGCCACACTGGGCATTCGTAATCAAATGTCTGGATTCAAGAATCCAAACCAGTCGTCGGTTGATCATACGTTCGAGAAGTTTTGACAAACAACTAGTCAGTGAAACAGGACGATAACTTGATGCTTGTTTTCGGTCTTTACCGGGCTTCAACAACGGCACTACAATAGAATTACACCAAGCGGTAGGAAACGTATTGGTGTACCATATTAAATTATACATCTTGAGAAGGAATATAGATCCGGAGGGAGGTAGCTTTTTCAAAAATTGGTAATGGATATCGTCAGATCCTGGAGAAGTATCATGGCAATCATGCAAACTCGACTGTAGTTCCCACGAGGAGAAAGGTGCGTTGTAGTTCTCCTCATTTTGGGAGGAAAAGTTCAATACAACTTGTTCTGCTTGATTTTTCTGAGCAGAAAAACTTTCAAGATAGTTTGCGGAACTCGAGACTTTTGCGTAGCATGAACCCATGTGATCGGCGACTTCATCAGGTGACGTAATTATGTCATTTCCCATTACCAATCCAGAAATGTAATTAAAACTCTGTTTACCAGAGATCCTCCGAATTTTCTCCCACACCTCGCGAGCGGGAGTACAACTTCTTACAGTGGAAACAAACTCACTCCATGACTGCTTCTTACTCTCTGCTATGATACGTCTGGCAATGGAACGTTTTTGCATGAAAATAATACGATTTTCATCCGTCATATTATTTTTGAAGTGACGGAGAGCCCTTCGACGTTCACGGATGGCATCCCGACAAGCCTTATTCCACCAGGGAACAGGCACACGTCGCGGTGTTGTTGACGTGCGCGGGACTGCAGCTAAAGCCGCCTCGATGACCGCATCCGTGAAATGCTCCACAGCAGCATCGACATTGCCAAAGTTCATTTCGCCGACATTTAGCACTTCTTGAAAGTGTGACCAATTGGCTTCTTTTATTATCCACTTAGGAGAGCGTCTTTCATTCACATGGAATGAAAGAAGCCGACAAATAATAGGAAAATGGTCACTGCTACAAAGATCGGCATTTACTTCCCATTCACAGGATGGGGCGATAGAAGAAGAGCAGAGAGTAAGATCGATAGCTGAAAATGTCCCATTTGCAGCCGAGAAATGTGTATTGGAACCTGTGTTCAATACGACCAAGTTCTGATTTAGAATCAACGTCTCTATTAGCCTTCCACGAGCATCCACATGATTAGAACCCCAACTGGGATTGTGGGCATTAAAATCCCCCATGATGATAAAGGGGCGTGGAAGTTGGTCTATAATAGATGTAATGGTTGTAAGTGTCAGTTGTTCTAATGGAGGAATGTATATTGAACACAAAGTTACCGGATTCGGCGCATAAAGTCTGACAGCGATGACCTGTAAGTCAGATTGTAATGGGACATTTTCGGAAAACACATTATTTCGGACTAAAACTGCCACTCCGCCACTGGCACGTTCAACGAATGGTTTATCTTTACGATAAATCGTAAAACCACGAAGAACCGGAGTGTTTGTGTCTTTCAAATGTGTTTCCTGTAAACTAATAGCAGTAGCATTATGGTCGTTAAGGAGGAGTTTTAATTCACTGAAATGAATATAAAAACCGTTCATGTTCCACTGTAAGAAATTGAATGTGATAATTTGTAAAAAAGGAACTACCTCGTTTTTTTCCTCGCTGCATCAGACCGATGATGGGGAGGTCTGCTAATATCTTCGTCCATAGCAGAGTCTGCACTGCTGCTATGGTCGACGCGAGTACGTGTAATAGTCATTTTATGACTATTATCCCGGTTCAAGATAATCTTAGTTTTCTTTACCGGAGATACTGATTTAATTTTTTCAATTTGAGATTTTACCGGTGAAGTTGGTTTTTTAACCGGTGATCTCGATCTATTATCCGGACTTTTTTTGTTTTTCTTATTTGACTTTTTGGCAACAACAGTTTTAGAATTGGATGGGGAAATTTCGGTTTGTGTAGACATGTCACATGTCTGTGTTGACATGTCTACTTTGATGACAGGAACGGCAGCAATGGTTGCAAAGGAACGTGTAAAAGAAGGGACTGATTCACGATATTTGCGCTTGGCCTCTGCAAAAGAAATTTTTTCGGTGGTTCTTATTTCTTGGATCTTGAATTCCACTTTGTATTGTGGACATTCTCTAGATCTTGCAGAGTGGATTCCGTTGCAATTAACGCAATGCGACACCCTTTTGCACGGAATATCCTCATGCAAAGGTTGGCCGCAATTGTCACAGAGACTGGGAAAGCTACAGTTATTCTGCGAATGTCCAAACTTTTGACATTTGTAACAGCGCAAGGGAGATGGTATATATTGACGTACTTTCAAAGAATAGAATGCTGCTTTTATTGATGGCGGAGGCTGCGGTGTACAGAACGTAAGAATATGAGACGGTGTAGGTACTAATTGACCATCTCTACGTGCGTGAATCCTATATACGTCTGTAACACCTTGATCTTTGAGTTCCTCTTTTATTGTTTCAACTGTACAGTTAAGAAGATCGAAACAATAAATAATGCCTTTAGAAAAGTTCAGCTGCTTATGCAATTCTACATTTACAGGTACGTCAGTGCACATGTCGACACCTTTTATATTTTTACATGCCATTACTTTTTCAGCTTGACGCTGTGAAGATGTTTCAATTAATAAACATCCATCACGCAACTTTTTAACACTCGGAAAAGTTCCAAATAAGCCATCAAGATGTTTATTAATGTAAAAGGGACTGTCGCTGTTGAAATTTCCAGTAATTTTACTCATAATTAAATATTTGTTACATGGAGTAACAATTTCCGGGTCATTACCAAATAATATATTTAATCCTTCATCTTTACGCCCTCTCTTAGAGGGAGGGCTAGTTAATGGGGGAAAATTTGCCATATTAATTATTTTATATTCATCTACCGTGCTCCCCACCCACCACGGAGCCCAACAAGGGGACGATGACCGCAAACCGGTACAGAGCGCCAGGGCTACACGGTGATATAGTCAGCTCAAGAGACGGCGCCACTCCATCCAAAGACACTGGCTCACCCCGCCGGAATACTAAATAAACACGACGTTAGCCGATTGACTAGACTGGGTTAGGTCTAGCCGCCCGTTTACAGCGAAGCGGAGGCCAAAGCAGTGTGTTGGTGCACCCAAGCGAACCTCAACTGCCAGGATCCTCTTTTCCGCCTTACGGGTCACCGCGCACGGCAAACACGCAGGTGTACTATTAGGGACTACTACAAACAAAGGACAGCAACAAAAGTGTACCCATAACGGAGGGACAAGACCGCTAACAACAACAAAAGACGGAAGAACTGAAGAAGAAAAATGTTGCGACTGTCCTTCCTTCATAATAGTCCCTAAATGAATCACCCAGCCGGGTACACAACCGACTGGTGCGTGCTCGGGTTTCCCTGGGTTCGCCAATTCCCAAAGAACATTGTAATGCAATTGCGATAAACAACGACATTCCAATGTTCCCCCTGGGGGCGTCAACGGGAATCGATTCAGCGTGTTTTTCTCCATAAGTATGCATAGTTTTATCCAGATCAAAGCAAATTTATAGGGAAAAATTAAAAAATCTAAAACGCTTATATCTCCGAAACTAAAAGAGATAGACGATTTTTGTCAACGGGAATCGATTCAGCGTGTTTTTCTCCATAAGTATGCATAGTTTTATCCAGATCAAAGCGAATTTATAGGAAAAAATTAAAAAATCTTAAAACGCTAAAATCTCCGAAACTAAAAGAGATAGACGATTTTTGTCAACGGGAATCGATTCAGCGTGTTTTTCTCCATAAGTATGCATAGTTTTATCCAGATCGAAGCAAATTTATAGGGAAAAATTAAAAAATCTTAAAACGCTTATATCTCCGAAACTAAAAGAGATAGACGATTTTTGTCAACGGGAATCGATTCAGCGTGTTTTTCTCCATAAGTATGCATAGTTTTATCTAGATCGAAGCAAATTTATAGGGAAAAATTAAAAAATCTTAAAACGCTAAAATCTCCGAAACTAAAAGAGATAGACGATTTTTGTCAACGGGAATCGATTCAGCGTGTTTTTCTCCATAAGTATGCATAGTTTTATCCAGATCGAAGCAATTTATAGGGAAAATTAAAAAATCTTAAAACGCTTATATCTCCGAAACTAAAAGAGATAGACGATTTTTGTCAACGGGAATCGATTCAGCGTGTTTTTCTCCATAAGTATGCATAGTTTTATCCAGATCAAAGCGAATTTATAGGAAAAATTAAAAAATTTAAAACGCTAATATCTCCGAAACTAAAAGAGATAGACGATTTTTGTCAACGGGAATCGATTCAGCGTGTTTTTCTCCATAAGTATGCATAGTTTTATCCAGATCAAAGCAAATTTATAGGGAAAAATTAAAAAATCTTAAAACGCTTATATCTCCGAAACTAAAAGAGATAGACGATTTTTGTCAACGGGAATCGATTCAGCGTGTTTTTCTCCATAAGTATGCATAGTTTTATCCAGATCAAAGCAAATTTATAGGAAAAATTAAAAAATCTTAAAACGCTTATATCTCCGAAACTAAAAGAGATAGACGATTTTTGTCAACGGGAATCGATTCAGCGTGTTTTTCTCCATAAGTATGCATAGTTTTATCCAGATCAAAGCAAATTTATAGGAAAAATTAAACAATCTTAAAACGCTTATATCTCCGAAACTAAAAGAGATAGACGATTTTTGTCAACGGGAATCGATTCAGCGTGTTTTTCTCCATAAGTATGCATAGTTTTATCCAGATCGAAGCAAATTTATAGGGAAAATTAAAAAATCTTAAAACGCTTATATCTCCGAAACTAAAAGAGATAGACGATTTTTGTCAACGGGAATCGATTCAGCGTGTTTTTCTCCATAAGTATGCATAGTTTTATCCAGATCAAAGCAAATTTATAGGGAAAAATTAAAAAATCTTAAAACGCTTATATCTCCGAAACTAAAAGAGATAGACGATTTTTGTCAACGGGAATCGATTCAGCGTGTTTTTCTCCATAAGTATGCATAGTTTTATCCAGATCGAAGCAAATTTATAGGGAAAAATTAAAAAATCTTAAAACGCTAAAATCTCCGAAACTAAAAGAGATAGACGATTTTTGTCAACGGGAATCGATTCAGCGTGTTTTTCTCCATAAGTATGCATAGTTTTATCTAGATCGAAGCAAATTTATAGGGAAAATTAAAAAATCTTAAAACGCTTATATCTCCGAAACTAAAAGAGATAGACGATTTTTGTCAACGGGAATCGATTCAGCGTGTTTTTCTCCATAAGTATGCATAGTTTTATACAGATCAAACAAATTTATAGGGAAAAATTAAAAAATCTTAAAACGCTTATATCTCCGAAACTAAAAGAGATAGACGATTTTTGTCAACGGGAATCGATTCAGCGTGTTTTTCTCCATAAGTATGCATAGTTCTATGCAGATCGAAGCAAATTTATAGGGAAAAATTAAAAAATCTTAAAACGCTTATATCTCCGAAACTAAAAGAGATAGACGATTTTTGTCAACGGGAATCGATTCAGCGTGTTTTTCTCCATAAGTATGCATAGTTTTATCCAGATCGAAGCAAATTTATAGGGAAAAATTAAAAAATCTTAAAACGCTTATATCTCCGAAACTAAAAGAGATAGACGATTTTTGTCAACGGGAATCGAT